>JBBMKA010024196.1:0-27112 GCA_037833695.1 Sechiopsis laciniata | reverse complement strand
ATGTTATTTGGAACTGTTGAGAATGTTGTTTTAAATACTGGCCAGGAACTGAATTTGTTTTGAAATGATTTATTTATGCGAGTTTTGGGTTTGCATGTCCTACCTTAAATGTCTTTTTACTTCCATACATGCTGAGTAAAGACTAGGTTTAGGACCTTTTGGGGTCGAGTCCTTACAGAAGTGAATCAAAGGGCTAGCAACCCAAGTTTCTGGGATCATCTCTCTGCTGTCGTTTGCTCTAACATTGCGTATCTATCTTTATTATCAAACATTCGATAAAAATTGAGCAAGCGACAGCAGGAAACGTAAGTGAGGGATCCTCAGCAAACTATAAAAGGAGAGTATTCACTTTGGCAAAAGAAGAGAAGTACCAAGTTAAAGGGAGCAAAAGAGCTTAAAGCGAAAAGTTAAATCCAATTGATGAGGGAAAGCTAGAAGAACAAAGAATTAATTGTCTAAGCCAAAAGGAGTTTTCGCGAACGAATAGCTAAAACGAATTGTAAAATGGAGTTTTCTGAAAATCTAAAGCTTCGCCCAGCATGAGCTAGTTATAGAAAAACTTTACTTAGAAATACTTTTGAATTCTCGGATAGAGCTGTTGATGACATTAGCAGAAGTAGGAAATAAAGTTCGCTGTGCCGAGGGACCGAGGGAAAATAGGAAAAAGCAAATTCCCTCCATTCGAAACTAAGCTATTACTCCAGACGAGCAATAGTGTAAGTTTGGAGGTGTGATAACTCTCGAAAATTGAGAGTTAAAGTAGCTTAAAAGAATATATTTTTAGTAGAATTTACTATAATATAGTAATTTAATATTGAATTTCGCCTCATCGAACCAAAGGTTATGCTTAAACGAAACATCCCATAGTTTTCTGATTAGGATGCATTTTAGAGGTTCGCTCTAGCGAAATATGCTTGATTGCGCGTGCAAATTTGTGTTTTAAAAAGAATTGATATTTTCTTGTTTGTCTACAGCGAACTTGATGGAGCGAAGCGAAATGAATACTTCGCCCACGCGAAGAGCATACCCAACAAGCAGCCCGGAACATGTACCACCATTTCGCAGAATGGAAGCTTTAGGTTGAAGAAGCAATACGAGGAAATATTTGTCATATTCAAATGGGCACGTGGCAGAAATTAGATGTTGCACAAGTAAATCACAGCCGTTCGTACTTGTTGGCTCTGACCTTGCGACAAAACAGATCGTGGAGCAGAAAAAGGTCAGAGCATTGCAACCATCATCAGAACAAATCGTGGAGCAGGATTTTGCAGAGCTTGTCGGGAGCCCTATAAATGGCAAACGTCTCATCAAAGCAGGGAGTTCAGATTCTTTGGGGAGTTTTCGTGAGTTCTTGATTTTAGATCAGTTCTCTCTAAGATTTCGGCCAAAAACTTACTTCCAATTAGCTTTTCAAGCCCTTGAAGCGATTTCGCTGGGCTTTAGTTTAGTTTAGTTGAGCGTCAAGTGTTGTATTTCTTAGCTTAATCTTGTGTTGGAAGACTGTTTGGTACCCAGAGTTTGACATCTATTAAAGTTTCAGGCATTTTTCTATCTTTTGTTTTTATATACTAAAGTTTGCGCACTCTATTTCCCGCAATTTTTATTCAAGTATGGCTGTTATACTTTCTGTCATTTATATAGTTCTGACAAACATGAGTAGCTAAATCTACTATCGGAGGGTTATGGGGAAGTAGGATATTTCGCTGTAGCGAACGGGTTAGCGAATGTGAACCTTTTATGCATGCTGAACTTATTTAACTTTATATCGTTGACAAGCCGTGTATTCGCCTCTACCCTATTTCGAGAGAAAAAGAGTGAACGAGTTTGCATGGATGACATTAGGGTTGTTAAGCTTTGCTTACGAATCAAAGAACACTTAGAGATAAGGTTTGCCTGATGCCATAAGATGTTTTAATAGTAGTTTGGCTTGAGAAAACCAAACTTCAGGAGCTCGAGAAAGCCAGCTTCCAAAACTTGAGAAAGTCAAGGGAATCCTCGGTTGTCACTTTCGCTGTCCGATTCGCTTAAGCGAATTACCCAAAAATCCTAACTCCCTCTGATGCTTAGTCTAAATATCTGTTTTTATTTCGAAAACTTTGGTTAAACGTTACAACCAAAAAATCTACCCTTACAATTTGTTACCACTTAACTCTTGCACGAAAACAAATATTGAACACAACAAAAAATCCCTGTGGAGAATGACCTGTACTTAATGTTAAAACTTGCTACAATCTGACCGCGTATACTTGTGCGTCTGCGAAACAAACACACACTTCGCTGGTTTAAGTTTCCCTTCGCTTTGGCGAAGGTGGAGATTTGCCACGTCAATATTCCACGTCATAACCATAATTATTCTTCCTTTAATTATTGTGTGTCTGTCTTTAACCAACAGTCCTACTATCTTGGAAAAGTAAAAAATGAACCGTCTGTAATAACCAGCCAAACCCAGAAAGTTGCAAATCTCAGCAACTGATGTCGGTTGTGCCCAAGACTTCACTACTTCAATTTTTTTAGGATCCACTAAAATACCATCTCGAGAAACTATGTGATCAAGAAAGGCCATTTACTCTAGCTAAAACACACACTTGGAGAATTTTGCCTACAACTTATTCTCCCTCAAAGCTGTCAACACCAACCTCAAATGGTTGGCATGGTCCTCCCTAGTTCGTGAATAAACTAAAATGTCGTCAATGAACATAATGACAAAGCTGTCTAAAAATGGTTTGAACACTCGGTCCATCATATCCATGAATGTTGCTGGTGCATTGGTGAAACCAAAAGACATGACCACAAACTCATAATGGTCATACCTCGTCCTGAATGCTGTCTTGGAAATATCCAAATCCCACATTCTTAAATAATGATATCCTGATCTCAAGTCTATTTGGGAGAATACTAACGCTCCCTGAAACTAATCAAATAAGTCATCTATGAGAGGCAACGGTATCTATTCTTTATTGTAACTTTGTTCAACTATCTATAGTTAATGAAGAGGCACATCGATCCGTCCTTCTTCTTTACAAATACCACTGATGCTCCCTAAGGGGACACACTAGGACGAATGAAACCCTTGTCGAACAACTCCTTTAGTTGAACCTTCAACTCTTTTAACTCAGCTGGCGCTATTCGATATGGAGCCTTCAATTATCCTCGGCAGTGGTAAGCCTGATAACTCTTTAGGGAAAACATCCACAAATTCCTTAAACATTGAAACACGATCCACCGATAACACTAAACGACCATCAATTGTCAATTTGGCTAGATAACCCCAAACTCCCCGAGCTATCAAATGACTTGCTTTGTCTCTTAAAATTATCTGTGGACAGCATCCACTCTTAACACCTCGAAATTTAAAGCTTTTCTTCTCGAATGGACTAAACACAACTTCTTTTCGGCAGCAATCGATCATAGCGTGGTTATCAGCTAATGACTAGGTGGTAACATGCTACTAAATGCCTCTTGTGTGTTGGATTCCATACTCCTGCAAGTATACGCGATCTATAGCAAATAATAAGTAAATTATCTTTCTCCATAAAGTCTGTAACTTATCCAAGGCGATGTTCAGGATCAAATAGGAAGTAAAAAGTATATGATGTAGAGATTTTTGGTTTTGAAGCATAAAATAAACTTAACGATTGAAATAAACAAGTTGAGAGAATAAGGTTAAGCTAAGATACTCATGGTAGCCAGTAGCAGGGCATCAATAGAAACTTTTGGTAAGAGCAATTATCATGCTACGTCGCACAAACTTCCACTTCTGCTTCAGTTCTCATCAAGTCCAACTTTCATTGTAACTTGATGTGGTGAAAACCCGGCGCTTCGCATGCAATAGTTACGTGTTTATTCCTAAACTCCGATTTAAAGTACTACAGCCGTCAAAATACTAACCTATTGGACATGCAACTAGATTTAGGTTATTTCCTCTTCCAATTTACAACCTATTAGTTCGTGTGGATGGCCGGTCAACACTTACTCTTAATTTCTTATACCTAGTTAACATGCCATGGATAGACTCTTCCTACTTCTGATTAACACATGCTAAACGACTCCATTTTTTCCTAACGTTGCTCTAATGTATTTAGTTCATAAAGGGGAAAAAGAACACATACAATATAAAAGAAATCATGATAAAATAAATTAACATAAATAAAATAACAATTGTCTTGTTCACTCTCGTTTTTCAAACCCTCTCCAAGCTTCCACAAGGGGCTCTCCCTTCCTCTCATTACAAAATCTCTCCTTTTATAACCCTCGTCGCCAACTCTAGAATTTTCCAAGATGGTACAAATCAATCAACGTAATTTTCCTTGTCCGAGCTTGCCAAATTTATGTTTTACTAAGGTAAGAATCCCTTGATTTCAGCAATCTGTCTCATAATGTCTGGTTAGTATACTTCTCGCTCCCAATTGATTCTTTCCTTATTTTGCTTGTCTGTGCTTTGGCATTTCCTCCGAGCATGCAGTGCTCGCACTTTACGCATTTTGATCCTTAGCTCCGCAACTGCAAATTCCTATAAAAATAGTATATCAGCATAAGTTGTGCTAAATGCGTACTAACCGTGCTAATTTTACTCAGTTTTCGCGCTAGTTTTTATATCTCACATTTTATTCCCCTAATGCTTGAGCATTAGTGAATTACAGTTTTCATATCTCGCATTTTATTCCCCTAATGCGTGAGCATTAGCGAATTACACCTTTTTCTCGCGTGATTAACCTTTCCTCGCATAATATTTCAATAAAATCCGCAAACAACAATCTTAATTTATAAAGAATTCTTACTCGTTTTTAGAGTCATCAGTTAACCACTCTATCCCCAGTATCACATCAAATCCGCTCATAGGAAGTACTATGAGGGTAGCTACTAAAAGCTCTCCAAATACCATGACCCGACCATCTTTCACCTTCTCAGAGGCGAACATGCTAACTCCAGACGGAGTCGCAACACACAACTTGAACCCCAAGGGTTCCAACTTTAAACAAGCTTGTCTCACAAAGGATGCAGATATAAAAGAATGGGTCGAACACAAATCAAACAACACAAAGGTACAATGATCGAGAACTAATAATGTACCTACAGCCGCAACCTCGATCCTATCTGCCTCCTTACGGGTAGTGGCAAACACACGACCCTATTATTGAGCCTGACCTTGTAAGAACTCGAATCTAAAATAGTCCTAAACATGGTTCTTACTAAGCATGCATGCATTTAAAGATAAATAAGAACATTCAATTCAGAGTTCCTATTTAAAACTTTAAAACAATCCCTGGCCAGAGTATTATTAAAACATCCACAGAGCAACATAAATAACATCATGCAAAATTCCCTACGGACTTCATGTTCAACTACATGCTAAAATAATTAAAGACATAAAAGTAGAGGCGCCGACAGCTCCCATGATCATTCAGCTCCTCCGCTAGCCGTCCCGTGCTGTCCCAAGTTACCTTGTGGAAAAATCATAGAAAATAAGGGTGAGTACAGAGGCACTCAGTACGAATACCCAACTGGGGTACAGTGCGAAACATCAAATCATCTAGCATCCTAGTATACATGCAAACAGTTACCAATACAGAAACTTTGACTTGTGATCTCAACATAACTCAAGAGTCCTCAGGAGTCTCCTACTCCTGGCCTAATGATCAGCTCTCTAAATTGATCCAGATCTGTTATACTCGAAGGTCTCTTACCCTCGACCAAATGACCAGGTCTCAATACTGATTCCAAATAGATAATCTTCGAGAGTCTCATACCCTCGGCCAAGTGACCAACTCTCAAAACTGATCCTGATCAACTCTCTTAGTTGATCCTGGGACATCCGGGAGAGTACCCGGTGTCTGACTCTAAACTGAAACGGAAGTGGTGTACTAACGACATTAGCCCGAGCGAGCTCTTCTCCCAGCGCATAATGCATGTGCGCACACACCGCATGCTGCTACAAACTACGTAAATGTGGGGTCTAAACAAACTACGTTATCTACAGTATTGCGAGACCCGCGGTACTCAGCTGTAGCAGTCTGAACCACCGAACGCCAGAAGCTAAGAACCGTCCAAGGCAAGCTTGCACCATGCTCTAGTAGGCTACAGACTAGGCTTATGCCGTTGTGGTGAGCTAGACCGCATCCGGCTGTCCTCGCTGGTCACGACCTGTGGGGACAAAGTATGTTATGTCTGCTCTCAGCCTCTAGATGAAGACAACCTAACCGAAGCTAGCTAAGAATACACAAACTCATTTTCTGACAGATCAATACATGCTCAACAAAAGATACAACCTAGCATGGCACAACAAGCTTATCAACAGGAATCACAACGAATGCCAGAAAAAACAAATAATACATGCTAGTAGGAAACAGAACAGCATACAATCATATCCACTAACATGCTCGTAAACAGTAAACAGGCAACAAGAATGCAGTCAATCTATAAATTGCAGGGCTCATACAACCTCGGTAAAAAATCCTTACCTAGAAACCAAAAATAGATAACAATATAAAATTGCTCCTCAAGCTGCAGAACCAACTCAGAACAACCTAGGCAAATAGTTGACAAGCACACAATTAATTAAACTCTAAACAACTTAGCAAGAAATGATCAACACACAAGGCTCGAAAAATAGTTACCCTAAAACCGAGAAGGCAAGAGCCTCGGCAGCAAGGGCAGTGACAAGGCACGGGGCGTGCTCGGGGGGCTGCTGGCTGCGTGCGTGCGGCGAGAGGAGAATGGCTGCGCGGCAAGGGATGGCAAAGGTGAAGCTCGTGGCTGGGCGACGCAGGCGAGGCTAGCGGTGCTGCGGGAGAGGCACGCGGCAAACCTCAGCAAGGCAAAATGCTGCGTGCAGGCTGGGCGAAGGCTTGCGCGCAGGTGAGCGAAGGTTGCCATTTGCGATCGATTGGGCGTTCCTTTCCGTGCGTGCTGCTACGAGCGAGGTGAGGAGCTTCAGCAAGGATCAGCGAAGGGCAAAGACGTTCATGTGGCTGCAACGCAGGATCGTGGGCGTACGATCAGCGATGAGGGGACTTACGATCGCTGGTGCGGTGATCTGCGCAGCTTAGTGTGGGCACGATCTAGTGTGTGCATCAACAGTAGGGAACCGCGACTTAGTTTGGGCGTACTCGCGATGGCGAGGCTACAATCTTGGGTAGCTGCGGACGAAGGTAAGAGCTTACTATCGGTGGTGCTCTCGGCTAGGGCTTGGGTGTGATGGATCTTTCGGTAAGGAATGGAGAAGAAGAGAGAAACGAATGAGGAGAAATTGTTCCAAATGGGGAATGGAAGACGATCGTAAAAGAAAAGTGATCAAATGAAGGCCTCTTCGCCACGTGTCAATCATTCCTAGAACCAATCAGCCTTCGAGCCCTGGCGAAGGCAAAACTTAAACTAATTTTTCTCATATTTCTCTTTTAACTTCTTTTAACAAAAACAACCTCCAACCTCCAAAAGGAAACTAACCCGAAAGTCTTGTAAATCACAAAATTGCCCTGGTATCAACCAAAAGCAAGAACGACCTTGAAAAGCTGATAAATTACCAAACTAACCCTAGGGGTAAAATGACCAAAATACCCCTGAAGGCTAGAACTACCCTAACGGCCCAACAAAACAACTGAAACTCAAGAGAATCATACCTGGAGAACTGGAATGGAAAACTGGGCCATTACAATACTCCCTCATTTTATGACTTTCGTCCTCGAAAGTCCCTAAGACTGAAACAATTCTGGGTAGTGCGTCCTCATCTCATCTTCCAACTCCCAAGTTGCTTCTTCTGCCTTTCGACAACGCCATTGAACCTTAACCAAACTGATCTCCCAGTTATGCAAGGTCTTGCGCTCTCGGGCTAAAATCCACACAGGCTTCTCCTCGAAGCTCAAATCCTTGCTCAACTCTAATGGCTCATAATCAACTACATGAGACGGGTCTGCCACATAGTGACGTAACATCGACACGTGAAAAACATTATGCATAACTGCCAAAGATGGGGGCAAAGCCAAACGGTAAGCCACTGAATCGATCCGCTCAAGGATCCTCTTCCCAGAATACTGGAGATCTACAATGCTTACCCCAACTGCTTGGAAAATCTAACACACGGGCTCGTAGCATATCCTCGAGAATCTAATTTACCCTCTCAGTCTGACCATCTGTCTGAGGATGAAAAGCGGTACTGAAGCTACACTCAGTTCCTAGCACTTTCTAGAGCGCTCTCTAGAAGCGAGCAGTGAACCGAGAGTCTTGGTCTGAAATAATCCTCGCCTGTACACCATGGTATCGGACGATCTGATCCAAGAACAACTATACCCACTACTCCATGGTATAGTTAACTCTACCGGAGATGAAGTGTGCACACTTAGTCAGCCAATCTACAACAACCCAGATCTGAGCAAACCCTCTTGGCGTCCTTGAAAACCCTGAACTAAAAGTCCATCGAAAGCTCCTCCCATTTCTACTTAGGCACACTCAACGGCTGCAACAGGCCTGCCGATTTTTGTCTGGGAGCCTTCACTTGCTGGCAAGTGAGACACCGACTATCAAACTCTGCAATATCTCGTTTCATACCCATCCATCAGAACGTCTGCTTTAGATCCTGATACATCTTGGTACCCCCTAGGTGCCAAGTAAATGGGGAACTATGAGCCTCAGTAAGTAACTCGGCTCGTAGTTCAGCATCGACTGGAATACACAACCGACCTTTATACCTCAAACCTCCGTCCGGTGCTAGAACAACGTTAAAATCTCCATCCTCCTAAACTCTCTCAATCAACCATTTCATCTTGGGATCACTCAGCTGGCCATCAATGATCCTCTACTTAATCGATGGCTGAACTGTCAACTGGGCTACCTTGGCGGTAACCTCTCCCAACAACACCACAATACCAGCTCGCTCGTACTCTTAACGCAAATGAATCTGAGAACTCAACAAAGCTGTAGAGTGCGACGTCTTTCTACTCAGTGCATCAGCCACAACGTTGGCCTTTCTCGGGTGATACAAAATATCACAAATGTAGTCCTTGACTAGCTCGAGCCACCTCCTTTGTCTCATATGTCAACTCTTTTTGAGTGAAGAAGTACTTAAGGGTCTAGTGATCTGTAAACAGCTAAATCCTCTCATCATACAGGTAGTGCCTCCAAATTTTCAAAGCAAACACAACAACTGCTAGCTCCATGTCATGGGTCGAGTAGTTTTTCTCATAGGGCTTCAACTGTCAGGAAGCATAGTCAATCACCTTACCATTCTACATCAGAACACAACCCAAACCAAACTTGGAAGCGTCACTATACACTATAAAACTACCTGTTCCCTCCAGAACTGACAACACTGGGGCTGACATCAAACTGTGCTTCAATAGGGCAAAGCTCTCGTCATAACTGGCATCCCAAACAAAGTCAACACCCTTTCTAGTCAACCTAGTAAAGGGTGCAGCTTTAGCAGAAAAGTCCTGGACGAATCGTCGATAGTAACCTATCAAACCCAGAAAGTTGTGAATCTCTGCGATCGTTGTCGATCTGGCCCACGAACTCACTGCCTCAATCTTAGTGGGGTCCACTACAATGCGATCTTTAAAAACAACGTGTCCAAGGAAAGCCACTTGCTCTAACCAGAAATCACACTTGGAGAACTTGGCATACAACTGGTTTTCTCTCAAAGCTGTCAAAACTTGTCTCAGGTGTGAAGCATGGTCCTCCCTAGTCTTTGAGTAAATCAAAATATCGTCTATGAACACGATGACGAAGCTGTCCAAGAATGCCTTGAACACCCTGTCCATCATATCCATAAACGCTACTGGGGCATTGGTCAGCCCAAAAGACATGACCACAAACTCGTAATTACCATACCTCGACCTAAACGCGGTCTTAGGGATGTCAGCATCCAGAATCCTCAACTGATGGTACCTGGATCTCAAATCAATCTTAGAGAACATCGAAGCTCCCTGAAGCTGATCAAACAAGTAGTCTATACGCAACAAAGGATACTTATTCTTTACGGTGACTTTATTAAACTCTCAGTAATCTATACAATGGCAAATCGATCCGTCCTTCTTCTTTACAAATAAAACAGGTGCTCCCCACGAGGACACACTCAGGCGAATGAATACTCGGTCTAGCATCTTTTGCAGCTGAACTTTCAATTTTCATAACTCAGCTGGCACCATACAGTATGGAGCTTTCGAGATAGGGAGAGTCCCTGACTCAAGCTCGATGGAAAAGTCCACCTCTCTCTGTAGAGGCAAACTTGGTAGCTCCTCAGGAAAAATATCTGCGAACTCTTGTCCTACTGGTACCTGATCAACAGTCAACGGGGTACTGCTTTTACCTGACAACTTTGCCAAATAGCCCTAAGCTCCTCGAGCTAATAAACGACGGGCTTTCACTGCTGAAATTAACGGCGGACACACACGACTCTGGACACTGCAAAACTTGAAGCTCTATTTCTTGGGCGGCCTAAACACGACTTCCTTCTGGCGACAGTCAATCATTGCGTGGTTCTTAGCTAACCAATCCATACCAAGGATAACATCAAAACTGCTCATAGGTAAGACTATGAGGGTAGCTACTAAAAGCTCTCCGGGTATCTATATCCGACCACTCCTAACTTTCTCACTAGCTATCATACTTACTCCCGAAGGAGTTGCAACACACAGCTCAAACCCTAAAGGTTCGAGTTCCAAACATGCTTGTCTAACAAACGAATCTGATACAAATGAGTGGGTCGAGCCCAAATAAAAAAAAAATAAAGGCATAGTGGTCTAAGACAAGCAACGTACCTATAATTGCGGCATCAGTCTCCTTCGTCTCCTAGCGAGTCGTAGCAAAAATGTGGCCCTGCTGTTGAGCCAGCCTGGCAGCTGCTCTGGCCTGGGTACAAGCTCTGGCAAGTGCTCTTCTTTGCCACATCTGTAGCAAGCTCGGGGTGAAGCTCCATAAATACCATAATGTGGCTTGCCACAAGTGTGACACTGAGGCGGCTGCCTGACTGTGCCCTGTTGGCAGTCCTACTGTTGATACTGCGGTCGACGCTGATCTCTACCCCGATACTAGCCCTAGCGGCACTGCTGCTGGCCTCCTGCTCGGGAACTACTAGAAGACTCAAACTTCCTCTTCTGACCAGAGTAAGACTGAACAATCTAAACAGGTGAATCAGGGGCTTGCACCGGCGGGTACTTAGCATTATAGATCGTAGCCAATGCTACGGCCCTGGTATACGAATCAGGAGCAAGTGCTCGAACATGTTGAGCAACCTCTTTCCTCAGCCCGCCAACAAACTTCTTTATCTTAAGCTCCTCTGTGGTCATCTCCTGCTGGGCCTCTTCACTGATATTCTTAGCTTGAAACTCAGTTTTGAAGAACTTCCATGTGGCTAGTGGAGACCCTACTGGTCTACCTCTATCAGTGGACTCCCACCACCAAACTGCTGTATCAGTCAGCACATGAGCTACACACCTCAGCCTCTAAACATTACTCTAATCGGGCCAACCATTTAACTGCTACTAGCAAATTCTCGGAAGCATCAAACTTACTAGGCTTCCACTTAACGAAATCCTTGAGCCATTTGTCGTACTCGGTGGCTCCATTAACCACATCTGTCTCAACAATGACAGGCTCATGCCAGCCTAGAGGGATCACCAGGGCTACTGGGGCAGCTGAGGGTGTCTGCTGAAGTAACTGTGTCAGCTAGGCTATCTAGGCCCAAGACATCTCTCGTTGCGCTGCCAACTGCGCTGAGTCTCCACTCCCTGTTTAGCCAACAAACCGACCATTATTTCCTTCATGGCCGAAGCAAACTCCGCTCCAGGAGTCTCACTCTGAGGCAAGGTAGCCTCTACCCTCTCTCTCGACAAATCAACAATTGGGGTCAATGGTGGCCTACAGGTTGGGTCAACCCTAGACGTGGTCTCATCTACAACTGGCTCAGTACTAACTCTTCAGTTGGCAGTACCAGACATCCCTGCTCCTCTACATGTGACCGACATACTGGCGATCTACACTCAAACCACAAAGAGTTAGTCCTCACTTGGAAACTCACTGCCAACAACAGGTTACACATGTATACTAGATGCAATACTGTAACAAAACCCTTAACAAAAGAACTTTCGACATACCTGACGGCCGTTGGAGTGCTAATGATCATGGGGACAAACAACCTAACTCAATAGGTCAGTCTACAGAATCTATTACTCTGTGCTTTGATACCAACTATAAGAACCCGACTCTAAAATAGTCCTAAACATGGTTCTTACTCAGCATGCATGCATTTAAAGATAAATACGTCCGTGAAAATGATTCAAAATGCATTAAGTTCCAAAATAAGAAAATTCAATTCAGAATTCTTGTTTAAAACTTTAAAACAATCCCTAACCAGAGTATTATTAAAACATCCATAGAGAAACATAAATAACATCATGCAAAATTCCCTACGGACTCCGTGTCCAACTACATGCTGAAATAATAAAAAATATAAAAATAGAGGCGTCGGCAGCTTCCATGATCATTCAGCTCCTCCGCTAGCCGTCCTGGTGCTGTCCCAAGTTACCTGGTGGAAAAACCACAGAAAATAAGGGTAAGTACAAAGGCACTCAGTTAGAATCCCCAACCGGGGTACAGTACGAAACATCAAATCATCTAGCATCCTAGTATACATGCAAACAGTTACCAACACAGAAACTTTGTCTTGTGATCTCAACATAACTCAAGAGTCGTCAGGAGTCTTCTACTCCTGGCCTAATGATCAGCTCTCTAAACTGATCCTGATCTGTTATACTCGAAGGTCTCTTACCCTCGACCAAATGACTAGGTCTCAAAATTGATTCCAAACAGATAATCCCTGAGAGTCTCATACCCTCGACCAAGTGACCAGCTCTCAAAACGGATCCTGATCAACTCTCTTAGCTGATCGTGGGACATTCGGAAGAGTACCCGATGTCTGGCTATAAACAAAAATGGAAGTGGTGTACTTACGACATTAGCCCGAGGGAGCTCTCTTTCCGATGCCTAATGCATGTGCTCGCACACCACATGCTACTACAAACTGCATAAATATAGAGTCTAAACAAACTACGCCGGTCTAGATACGCATGCCTAAAGACTCGGAATCAGTGTCACTGATCTACAGTAGTGCGAAACCCACGAAACTCAGTTGTAGCAGCCTAAACCACCGAATGCCTGAAGCTAAGAACCGTCCAAGGTAGGCTTGCACCATTAAAGGGGTTTCGCTCTAGCAGGCTACAGACTAGGCTTATGTCGTTGTGGAGAGATAGACGACACCCGGCTGCCGGGGCAGGATCCTGTCCTCGCTGGTCCCGACCTGTGGGGACAAAGTACGTTATGTCCGCTCTCAGCCTCTAGATGAAGACAACCTAATCGAAGCTAGCTAATAATACACAAACTCATTTTCTGACAGATCAATACATGCTCAACAACAGATACAACCTAGCATGGCACTACAAGCTTATCAACAGGAATTACAATGCATGCCGGAAAGAACAAAACTAGCATGGTACTAACATGTAGAAACAGAAAACAATACATGCTAGCAGGAAACAGAACATACAATCATATCCATTAACATGCTCGTAAATAGTAAACATGCAACAAGAATGCAATCAATGTATGAATCGAATGGCCCACACAACCCCAATAAGAAATCCTTATTTGGAAACCAAAAACAGACAACAATATAAAATTGCTCCTCGAGCTGCAGAACCAACACAGAACAACCTAGGCAAACAATTAACAAGCACATAATTAATTAAACTCTAAACAACTTAGCAACAAACAACCAACACACAAGGCTCGGGAAACAGTTACCCTAAAACTGAGAAGCAAGAGCCTCGACAGTAAGGGCAGCGACAAGGCACGGGGCATGCTCGCGGGGCTGCTGGCTACGTGCGTGGGGTGAGGGGCGAATGGCTACGCGGCACGGGCTGGCGAAGGCAAAGCTCGCAGTTGGGCGACGCAGGCGAGGCTCGCAGTGCTGCGGGCGAGACTCGGGGCAAACCTCGGTAGGGCAAAATGCTGCGTGCGGGCTGGGCGAAGGCTTGCGCGCGGGTGAGCAAAGGCTGGCATTCGCGATCGACTGGACGTTCCTATGCGTGCGTGCTGCTATGGGCGAGGCGAGGAGCTGCGGCAAGGATTGACGAAGGGCGAGGACGTGTGTGCGGCTGCGACATGGAATCACTAGCGTGCAACGTGGGATTGCCAGCGTGTGATCCGTGACGAGGGAACTTACGATAGCTGGTACGACGATCTGCGCAGCTCGATGTGGGCGCAATCTGGTGCGTCAACAGTAGGGAGTTGTGACTCGGTCTGGGCATGCTCGCGATGGCAGGGCTACGATCTCGGGTAGCTACACGGCGAAGGTGAGGGCTTACGTTTGATGGAGATCTTGGCTAGGAATTGGGTGCAATGGATCTCTGGATAAGGAATAGAGAAAAAGAGAGAAACGAATGAGGAGAAATCATTCCAAATGGGTAATGGGAGACAATCGTAAAAGAAAAGTGATCAAATGAAGGCCTCTTCGCCACGTGTCAATCACTCCCAGAACCAACTAGCCTTCGAGCCCTGTCGAAGGCAAAACTTAAACCAATTTTTCTCTTTTTTCTCTTTTAACTTCTTTTAACCAAAATAACTTCCAACCTCCAAAAGAAAACTAACCTGGAAATCATGTAAATCATAAAACAACCCTGGTATCAACCAAAAGCAAGAACGACCTTGAAAGTCGATAAATTACCAAACTAACCCTAGGGGTAAAATGACCAAAATACCCTTGAAGGCTAGAACTGCCCTAACGGCCCAACGAAACAATCGAAACTCAAGAGAATCATACCTGAAAACTGGGCCGTTACAGACCTACTCCTCCTTGGGTACATGCCCCTCTTTGCCACACTTGTAGCAAGCTCTCGTAATAGCTCCACAAATACCATAGTGGTACTTGTTACATTTTCTGCACTTCAGCGACTGCCTAACTGAACCATGTTGCCTATCCTGCTAAGGTCATTTGTCTCGCCCCTAAAACTAACTAGAATGGCGATGTTGTCCCTTTGATTTAGATGATCTAGAGGCTTTCTTTTCTGTCTTGCACTAAAGGTAGTACCTACCACAAACGACTCTCTCAGGTACTGCCATCGTAGATTCGAGCTAATTCTACAGCATCATTGTACGTCTGTAGCTTCTACGCTCGAACATCCTGTCGAACCTTTTTCTTGAGCCCACCTACGAAGGCCTTGATCTTGAGCTTCTCGGTCAGGATCAAATGTAGTGCAAAATAATTGAGCTCAGTAAACAGTTTCTCATACGCGGTCACAGACATGTCTCATTTCTTCTAAACAACAAAGGTAGCTATCTTCTCTTGCTCAACCTCCTCGGTGATATACTGCTTCATGAAATTCGTCCTGAAAAACTCCCACGTAGCTGGGGGCGAACCTGCTGGTCTAGCTCTGTTAGTACACTCCCACCACCATATAATTGTATCTGTTAGCCCGTAAGCAACACATCTAGGCCTCTACTCATCCAGGTAACCCATATTTCAAAATATGGTCTCCATACGGGATAACCACTTTATAGCATATTTTGGGTTCTCAGCTTGGCAGCAAGCTCCTAAGGATTTCATTTCCAGAACTCCCTAATCCACTTTCCAACTTCCACAGCTTCATCTCTCACTACTCGCCTAGCCACTAAGGCAGGAGGTAAAACCCGGGCAGGTAGTAGTGGCGGTGTTGCCATAGGCACTCCCTGCTGCTGGAACATCGTTGCAAACTGGGCAAACTGCACGTGTCTCAGCTCTCTGTGCTGCGAGCATGGTTAAAACCATCTCCTGAAAGGTCGCAGACGAATCTCATCCGACAGCTGGTGGAGGTATCTAAACAGTCGACTACTGCTACTACTGGACTCCTAGTCTAGTAGAGGACGAAGGCACCTCCGTTGTCATAGTGGCTGCTATGTGACCATCAGTTGTTGCTGCTACATTTGCCTAACTCCGAGTATTCGGTCTCGACATGACTCGCGATCTGCACTTGAAAATCACAACCTGTTAGACCACGCATAGGAATAAACATACAAGTAAACAAGTTAGATATGTAAGTTAGACACTAGGTGCATTAACCAAACCTTTATGAAAAACTGACATACCAGACGATCGTTGGAATGCTAAAGATCATGGGGAAAAACTACAACCGGCTATGTAGGCAAGTGTATAGAATCTATGACTCTAGGCTCTGATAACAAATGAAAGAACCCGTAATTTTAAACTATGTTTCCCAAGTCATGCTAACTCAAAATAGTTACAAATGTGCAATTTTCAAATTTCAAACTTATAGTAACGACTCCTGCTGAATTTATTTCGAAATAATAAATAGTTGATAAAGCTCTTGGCCAAGGTGTTTCCAAAACATTTCAAATAATAAATAAATAAATAATGGTTAAGGCATCCATGCCCAACAATCAACAGAATTTTAAACAAAAGTTTAAACATTGCATGCTACTAAAGAAAGAAAGATCAATCCTATCAACAATTTAAAAGAAAGTGCAGCAGCTCCACCCATGATCACTTCAACATCTCCCAGCTAACCGTCTCGGTGATGTCCTTGATTACCTGGTAGAAAGAAACCACAATAAGGGTGAGTATAAAAGAATACTTAGTAAGAAGTCCCCAACAGGGGTACAAAGCACAAAGTAGAACTTAACATGCTAGCAATACATATTTTTCCAAATCAACTCATCATAGCTCAATCAACACATTCTCAACTCGTCATGAAGTTCGTTACACAACTCCCTAGCTCAATCAACTCATTCTCAACTCATCATGAAGTTCATTACACAACTCTCTAGCTCAACTAATCGATCATAACTGGTGTAGTGACGACACTGGTCTAGGTGAGCCATCTACCTAACGCCCGGCGCGTGTACGCATACACCGCATGCTGCTGAAAACCAGACATGTGTAGGCCTACACAGGCTGACCTCATCCAGGTCCACATGCCTATCTCAACAAGAAAAAAAAGTGTCCACTGAGTCACGACCCTAGAGGCCCTCACTAGTGCACCGAGTTAGCCTGCTCACACCTATCGCCCTTAAGCTAAAACCCTCTCATAACAGGCTTTCACTATGATCAAGGCCTGCTTAAAAGGGCTACAAACTAGACATCGTTGGGGGTGGCATGTTACATCATATCCCCGACTATTGGGCACAAAAATAAATCTTCAACGGTACCGACTCATGAGAGTAACAGTGTGTTGTGTTCTCTAAATCCTCTAGATGATGATAACTAAATAATTCTATCTCAATAATCTTTAATAGTCTAGTCCTATCAAATCACTAAACATGCTCAATCACTCAACATGCATCCTAGCAAGATACTATCATACATGATCATGACTAGCTACAAACCCAACATGTCATCTCACAACGATCATACTAAATAAAGAATAACAGAACAAGCAATAGAAAGTCATAATACCAGGACCCCATAATCCCAGTACGTTTTATAGTTAAAAAAATTAAGATACGTACACGTACCCTAGGACCCCATAATCCCGAAGCACAACAAATAGAGTAAAAGAACAACGAAATAGCAAACACACAAAATAGGCAACAACCATACGTGCATCATAGTTCAAACATCCAAACATATTAGAAACACAATAAGTTTCGTCTTGTGCAAAGTCCACACAACCCCGGTAGAGATGGTCCTTGCATGAAGGAAGTTTATAGACCAAATCCACGTATTCCAATAGAAACCGCTCTTAATAGTCCAACCTAACAATTTATAACCAAATTCAGCCACCAAAAACCAAACCCAATAATAACATTATCAAACTTCAAGCCAACAAGATCGACCCTAAAACTTATCCAAAGCCCGAAACAAACAAGGCTGTCCAAAATCAGCAAGGCCCAAAGTTGGTTGCGAATAACACAGTACACCACTCGACGACCAACAATCACCACAACCTAAACATAAATTACCCATTAATCACAACAACTCAACTCTAAACAATCCAACACAAGAATTCCAGTAAGGCTCTAAAAACACTTACCCACTACCCGAACAAGCCAGAAATGGCTCGAAACAAGTAGCAAAATGCATCGCGCGCGTGGTGATTGGTGAACAGAGCTGAGCGACACTGAATGGCGGCTGGCATGACCGGCGGCGACCTGCAGCGGTTGGTGGCTGAGCAGACGGTGGTGAACCGACAGCGATGTGGCATGGAGGTCGGCGGAACGCGTGTGGGGGTGCACGTGATCTGTTGCTCGCGGTGGAGGGGTTGTGTGCACGTGGAGTGGTTGCTGCGGAGAAGGTTGTCGGCGGCGTCTGGGCGGAACGATGGCGGTGTTGTCTGAACGACGGCGGGTGTTGTTAGCAGCTTAAAGGTGAAGGGGTGGGGCTAGGGTTTCGAGAGGAAGAAGAAAAAAGAAGATGAAGAGGGATTGTTTTCTTTTTCTTTGTTTTTTTAAAATCCCCTTTTCCCCTTTATTTAAAATGCTCCGTTTTCTTTTATTTTACTTTTTAAAACTACAAATGGGCTTTTACCATTTTAACCAAAAAATTCAGCCGTTTTCTAATTCCTTTTTAAATGAGACGTTTCATTTTTGTTTAAATGAGACCTTTCATTTTTTTTTCTTTTAATTCACATAATAAAATGAAACTATTTTTTTTTCTTTCGTTACAAAAACCTATTTTTGAAAATGCGGGTCGTTACAAGGAGACTGAAATTTTGTGATTGAAATGAAACCAGGCAATTTCTCTCTGATTTTTCTGTCTTTTTCCTTCATTATTATCCCCTTCTTCTATTTTAATGTAATTCTTTCTAGTTTTCTTCAATTTTAATCTGACTCATAGTTTTCCTTCGTTTTTAATGTGTTGTTAGAATCTGCGGTCTTTTTCTTTTTTTTTTTCCTTGTTTGCTTTCCTTTGCTTTTGGCTTCTTGGGTTGTCAGTGTGAAAAATCTATCTTTCTGACATATTTCATAGAATAGGAAAAACTTATATTTTTAAGTGGTCAATGGAAGTTGCACTAGCTTTAGTTGCTCTGTCTAAGGTTTTTTTTTTTTTTTTTTTTTCTAATGATTTTCTTGCTTCCCACGAGACTACACATGAAAGGTCTTAACGTTAAAAATCAAGAAGCATATATCAAATAAAAAATTTTAGTCAGAAAACTTAAAACCTAAGTATGAACATCAAAAGTTGATTTGGTCAAGATCATGAATGTCGTGAAGGACTTCATGGTTGAGCTAGAGCTGTTTATGTCATGTTTATATAGAGGGCTAAACCTTTTTTTTTTAATAAACAGTTACATTGTGCAATATTAAGCTTTGTTCATATTAGAACAATTGTTTACCATTCAGAACTTAATTCTCAAGCAACAAGGGAAAAAAGGATAAAAATACTTGATTCAAAATGCAAATAAATAACCTTGAGGAGACTTTGGCCAAGGATTATCTGGCAGAATCATAACCATATGAGCAAGAAGAAGGTAAGTGGTTTATTTAGATTAGAAAGTTATTGAAAATGAAAGTTGAGTTCAAAAGAATTTAGTGTAATATCAAGTATACACAACCAAACAAAAATTAGTCATTTAATTTATCCCATTTTCTTTTCTTGTCTACACAACCAAACAAATTAAACCACCAATTATTCCCATCGGAAGACGCAGATGCTAACATGCCTAAAAGAAACACATCATCAAAATTCACTAACAACAAAAATCTATTCAGAGCTATTTGTAAAAAATATTAACAATGTAGAACATAGAAATCACAAACTCAATTGCTGATTTTATTGACTTGTTGCATTAGTATGAAAAAGAAAGTAAATCGAGAGTTCAAATTTTGTTACCTAAGTTGATAGTTTTATTGAGTTATTGCATTGGTAATCTTATTATCTTTCTATCTTTACTGGTTCAAAAACAACATATTAAGATCTTGATTGATAACTATTTCGTTTTTCATTTTTAGTTTTTGAAATTTAAGTTTGTATTTACTCAAATTCTCTATATATGGTTTCATCTTCCAGGAAGTATGTCAATCCTAATCAAATTCCATAAACCAAAACAAGTATTTGGAAACTATTTTTTTTAACTTTCAAATTTTGGTTTAGTTTTTAAAACATGAGTAAAATGCAGATATCAAAGTGATGAAAACTATAACTTGAAGTAGTAGTTGTAGGCTTAAATTTTAAAAATAAAAAACTAAAAACTAAAATGGGGCCTAAGGTGTTTGAGGTGCAAAGTTTGATTATGAAACAATATTAATGTACCTTTTATGAGTATATAATGAACAGTATATTTCTTGT
Organism: Sechiopsis laciniata; assembly: GCA_037833695.1. Classification (NCBI taxonomy): domain Eukaryota; kingdom Viridiplantae; phylum Streptophyta; class Magnoliopsida; order Cucurbitales; family Cucurbitaceae; genus Sechiopsis; species Sechiopsis laciniata. Next base: position 6,846 of record JBBMKA010024196.1, on the reverse strand, counting down.
AATGGATTCTTTGCGTTGGTTACTTTTAAACCATTCATCATTTACAATGTTGATATGAATTTATTGGTTTGATTAATTTATAATAAAATAAAATAAAGTACAAACATTAAATAAATTCGAAACTTATAATTATATGTATATAAATTAATCACAAAAGATTAAAATGATTTAATAAAAAAGAGTTTACTTTGATAAGTGGAATACATATCAATTTAGCCATTTTTATAGGAAAAAACACAAATAAATTTTGAATATAAATAAATTTGATTTATAATAACTTTGTAAAAAATGTATATTGTCTAATCAATCTTTTCCATTAATAACACACAATATTGAAGTGACTTTTTACTTTTTTTAAATCAAATCCTAATTCTTTTCTTCTCTTCAATTTCACGACCATTGATCGGACCAAATTTGGTCCAGTTTTAAATGCTTATTTCTTGTTAATTTGAAAGTTTTAATATTTAATAAATTCATATTTTGTAGAAAATATATCAAATAGGATGTCTAAAGAAACTACATCGAAATTCAGTTCCAACGCATCAAACTAGAGATCAATCAAACACCTGAGCAAAAGGATATTGCAAAAACAAAAATATTGCGCAGTTGCCTAAGGTTAGCCGAGAGCAATGCGCGAAGCATTATAAAAACTGTAGTTTTCTTATTTTTAGGTTATTGGGAGCTAGAGAGCTCAGATTTGAGCACCGTCTTTTGCTATTTTTTCGTCTCTTCGTCTAGTTTTCTTCCATCTCATTAGATTTTGGTGTTTAGGCTTCATTGTTTTGATGATTGACTAGACTCTCGACGCCGTTTCGAGTTGTAAACACGGTAGAATGTTATTTTTGTGAGATTTTTATATTTTTTCAGAATTTTTCAACATGTTCTATCTATAGATTCTTATTCATATTCATATCATATGTTCTTTGTTGATAGATTGACAACCTATTACTATCAATTGAATGTATGACGTTAGATTTAACTAATAATAGGGTTGTCGAGTGTATGCATAAAAGTAGAGTTTTCCTTTTCATTTATATAGTTTGCATGTTAGAGAATGAATTAGTCAAATTAGGAGTGCATTCCTAGTTTATTTAATTTATCTTAATCAATCCATAGAACTTAAAGTGGTTAGTTACGTTAGTATGGAACGCTATCGTGACCAAATAATTAGGACTAATTAGACTAATTAACTCGGCGTATGAACGCTATCGAGCCCAGCTAATCGAGTTACTTAGGAGCTTTGCCGGCTTTTCTGATAAAGTCAATCAGGTAAAAATTGTTGGATAATTGATTTCATTAGGTCATCTATGATCGAAAATATCATTGTTACTTGCGTTTACCTCGATTCGATGCCCAAGGTTTAATCTCTATCCCTTACTTTTATTATTTTAGTCATTTTATTTTCATTCTCCCAAATCCTCCCAACAGTTCGTGTCAAATAAGAAAATTAAAAATATAGAAATTGAATTATTCGGTTTCTTGGGCTTCGACTCGGTTTACTGTTAAATACTACAAATATTTAACCTTAGACTGAAATTTATAAATGTATTTGATAGACCACTAGACAAGGTCTTGTCAAATTGGCGCCGGCCGGGGAGTTGACAATAATTTGATTTCTTAATTTTTATTTTCTTATTATTATTTTATTTTATTTTTTCTTTTTAGATTCTTAACCTATTTATTTTAATGGCTAACAATTTTTCATATTTTGGATAATATGCCCCAAGGAAGAATGAGGTAAGTGTTGTAAATTCACAACTTTCAGATATAAAATTTATTCTTTCTCAGTTGGAGTATAGGTATGCACCACAAGATCATATGTCACATGCCATACCAATAAATATCATGGCGAGTCTTACATGCATTATTATTCTCACGGTTCTGAGTGGGATTATTTTAATAGTTGCCAGGTAAAGTATCACGATTTTGATCAAACTGATCATTACAACCATGGACGAAGAGATTAACTTTATTTTAGCTATTGAAGTCAAGGAGAACAAGAAAGCGATTAATTTGAGGACTTTAGTAGACCATCTCAAGCTCCAATAGAAACTCATACTTCAAATTCAGGTATGTCTTTAGAATACATGCACAAGACTTTAGCTAACAATAATCTTCAAATGCAACAGAACAACCTTCAATTTAAACTGGAAAAACATCTTCATACAATTTCAAATGATTCAATTTCAACAAGAAATCAGAGCTAACGTGGAGAATTTGAGCAACCAAATTGCTCAATTGATCAATTCAATGAAGTTTACAGGAGCAACAATTTCTTGATACCAGTGAAGTAAAAAAGTTTTGAGGTAAAGTATATTGATAGTGAAGACGATTTTGAAAATTTCGAACCATGTGAAGAACAGGTAAGTGAGGTAAAAGAGGCTGAACTTGAATTAGAAGAGGATGTTCAAGTGATAGAGTTAGAGGTCGAAAGAACTGTGTCTGTTCTATCTTTTTGTTCCTCTTTACTTTGTGATTTCTCTTTTTCGTCTCACGAGTCTTCTTCTTTTTCTTTTTCTTGTTTTAGCTTTTCATTTTTAGAGTCCATTATAAAATACAAAAAGACCTACAATTTTGGAGTCTGTCAAATGTTGAAAATTCTACTGAGTGTAAGAAGCTTCATTGACTCAAGAAAGAAAGGGCCTAAGATGTAATGACTCATATTTTTTATAACTTCATTACACTTATTTCATTCCTTTTATGAAATTGCATAATTAAATGCACCATAATTAAGTAAATATTGCAACATGAAATTTTGGTTTATTTATTCTATTGCAGTTATGATAAGTTTCCTTATATGCATTTTAGGCAATTTAATGCAATATACGTAAAATGATATTTGGCTTAAGTTAATGGTTCAATTCCATCCTATCAAATAAAATAAATTCCTTTCTTAAATTGTTATTTTACTTAAACGGAAATAAGTTTGAAAAAATAAAGTTTTCATTTTCTAATAAAAAAATAGAAAGTTATTTAATCCTTGTTTGAATTTTAGAAAGAAGAATTGTGAATCCCAAAATTTTTCTATTTCAGAAAAAGAATTCTCAATTGTATTTCTATAATTAAAAAGAAACCAAAGTGGAACGTAGACTTCTACTTTTCTATATTATTTTCAAATGGGTTTAATTTCACAAGTACTTCATTTGCAAATAATGAAAAGCCACACACTCTGCAACTTCATCACTTTTCTTTATACTATCATAAAACCCATGAGCCGTTACGTCCATGTGGTCCCGTTCTTTTTGGTATAATCGTGCATCGCCCCTTGTTGCGTGTCAAGGGTAAAATTAATATCCTTTCAATTTTTGTTGTGTATTATAAATAGTCGATTATGTATATTAACTTCAGATTGATCTTTATTTTGTGTGCGAGAGCATTGTTACATTATGGTGGTTAAATCGTTATCTACCGAGTTGCTTGGAGTGGTGTTCGGTCAAGTTGTCTGCAAGGTAAGGGTTCTACCTCTACTGTGGTCAGTGGCAACACGTGACCAAAATAGTTGCATAATTTTCTTATTAAAATGCTTTTTGGATATTTATCTTATTTTTGGATATGTTGTTGGAGATGCTTGTTCCCGATTATAAATTGTATTTTATGTTGAAAACTATCGTAGGCATTAGTGGTGTATGCTTATGGAATTTTGGTCAACTATGTTGCTTTAAGAATTTTTGTGCTAATTCTTAGTAGATATTCAATTTGATCGAGATAATTCGTGACAATCGTTTTTTATGGGGAGCTTAATGTTAAGAGATAGTTAGTATTAGATTGAATTAAGGTGATTAAGTGTTGCATCATTATTGGATGAGATTTTGACGTTAAGAGATGACCGTTATTATGTGAAATTGTTACTTTAAGTGATTATTCATTTTGGATTTATCGTGAAGTAAATTTGATATGGTCATTATTTATAGGTTGGTGGGATTGGATTTACAATGTGTGTTTGAAGGTTGTAACGCATGTATAGATAGATGTTGAAGAGAGATGATTGTTGGTTAAACTCGAGTTGTTGAACTATACTCGGACAGTCTATGTGATGTGCTTGTTGGAACTGATGCATGATTATCATTGTTGCTATTGGACTCGGTGTAGTCTAGGCTTTGACCTGGTTGTCTTTTTCTTTGTTTGAGTTCCTAGTAGGAGAAATCAAGGCTTGTTTGCTGATGACCTGTTATACTTTTATTTTTGCGATCTTAGTAGACCTGAGGGATGATAAATACCCCTATTCTTATTTTTGCGGACTATCGATCCTGAGAGATGATTAATACCCCTATTTAATAATTTAATGGACTTGCTGGTTCATGCAAAACTGATAAAGTTGATGATGGACTTGCTGATCCATGCGATATCAATTACTTGGGTTTGCTGATCCTTGTAAATATATATTTATATATGGTGGATTTGCTGATCCCCTGCTTTCATATTGTTATTTTTGCAGACTTGCTGGTCTCGAGGGATGGCAAAAAACCCCTATTGTTTTCAAAGGTAGATAAGTACCTTTATTTGTATAACATGTATGAGCGTGTTATTTTTGGTATTTTAGTTATGACATGTATGTGCATGTCATGTTTGGTAATGGTACTTATATCTTAAATGTCTTGTTTTGATTCATTATCAACATCGTGTAAGTTAGGACAAGTTTGAGTTATGGTGGTGGTGATTATCAATTATTTGAGGTTAATGCTACTGAGCTTGTTGGATCAAAATGATGTTGGATCTTATTAGTTTTTGACTCACAAAGTTAAGATTTTAACATAAGGCCAAGGTTGATGAATCTATTTGGACTTAAAGGACTTCGAAAATAAGGTCATTGAGCTTGTTGGATTTAAGTGATATTATTTATGCGTATATTTATATATTTCAAGTTGTGTATGATTACTTACGTGAATACCCTTTGGAGGGAATCCTTACTGGGTATATTTCGATATACTCACTCTTTATTATTTAATATTTTCAGGTTTTGCTGCATGCCGAGGTGGTTGACTGAGAAGAGTTGAGGAGATCATGTACACGGTCTTGAGTCATTTTATTCCGTATTAGACTTAGGACAGCAATAAATGTATTCTACACATTTATAAAATTAACCTTTATTTTGTATTAAAGATGTTGTTCAAAACATTTAATTATAATTAATGAGATTCAAAAAAATTATTTTTCCAAAAATTACGCCCAATTTAATTTATTTGAGTCGATGTATTTAATGTATCGTTGTATTTAATGTATGTGTGGTACCATTAAGATCTAGCTGGATTTTTCGAGTCGTTACAATTGGTATCAAAGCTCAGAGTCATAGATTCTGTAGACTAGTTCACGATGTGAACTTTTATGTGTCTCATGACTCTCAGCTGCTCAATGTCAACACTGGGTATGTTCTAAGTATTTTTTTTTGTTTATTTAAATGTTGCTTAACGATGTTTTTGTATCAGTTCTGTGCGAGGACGGTTTGAGTTCAATCTCAAAGTAGCGTCACCTGAACTTAGTTTTGTGTTATTCGATCGCGTTGCTTTTGACTAGCATCATGATCGCCACTTTGCTTGATTATGTTGTGATTCTTGTCTTTATGCTTAATACATGTGATGTGCTTGTCACATGTGTTATTCTTCTGAGTCGCTTAAGCTTAGTGTCGTTCTTAGCTCTGTGGTGAGCCTGTGTTGATACTCGCTAGTGTAGATAGTTTGGTTTTGCGTAACCGAGATTTTTCTCTAGTTAAATTTCTTTTATTTAGTTAAGGAGTGGTAAAGACCACTTTAAAGTGTAAATACGATATGTTGTCTCGTTTTCCTTGAGTTTTTCTTGTGCATTAATTTTACTTTCGAGGACGAAAGTTTCTTTAGTTGTGAATATTGTAATGACTCATATTTTTTATAACTTCATTACATTTATTTCATTCCTTTAATGAAATTGCATAATTAAGTGCACCATAATTAAGTAAATATTGCAACATGAAATTTTTGTATATTTATTTGAGTCGATGTATTTAATGTATGTGTGGTAATTACCCTTAAGATCTAGCTGGATTTTTTGGGTTGTTACATAAGAAGTGGGAGAATTTATATGTGCCCTAGCACGTGCCACAAAAGTCGAGCAATCGACTATAAAAATTTACGCTTTCTGAAGGCAGCCAAGCGTTTAAATTTACTTGCTTTCATTGTTTATTTTATACTTTTTTTCTTTTTATTATTATTATTATTTATTTATTAATTTTCTTTTGTAGCTTAGCTTGTTTGTTTTCAATTTTGTAGGAAATCAAATAATCTGAAGATAAGAAAACACATCATTCTTGAATGGCGACACCCACCACAACCTCAAGCTTCAAATTTTAGGGGAGTTTTTATGTTTCCTTTTATTCTTGCTTTGAGTTTATTTAGGATGTATATGTTAAAAGCATGTAGAGATTTAGGTTGGGGGGTGGTATCTTATGAATTTGCGCTTAATGTTGAAGTTCATGAGCTTCTGAACTCGGACTAGTTATTTTTTGGCATGTTTAGATCATACATGTTTATTTTTCTTTCGAAACCTTGATTTTTTTCTTGATGTCTTTCAATGCCTCCTAAGTTAGAAATACATCGTTAGTTTGAATTTTAAGACATGATAGAGATGTGCATGATTAGAGTTTTCTTAAATTTTTATGATGGTGTCTAATTGATTTGTTGATTTAAAATGTGTAAGACTTAATGAAAATTACTCATTCTAGTGAGAATTTGAGCCTATAAGCAACTCATTATATTTTGCCTGATTTATTTCTTGTTGATTGATATCAAACTTAGTATGCTTATTCTAGAACTTGCTTGTGAATGCATTTTGAGACAATATTTTTGTATTGATGCTTTAATATGATAAGGGCAATTA
>JBBMKA010024175.1:0-27132 GCA_037833695.1 Sechiopsis laciniata | reverse complement strand
CAAACAAACACCAATAATCCACCACTTGAATAATCTTAAACCACCAAACAAACAGCCCCTATTCACAACTTAAATAAGCTTAACCATGGAAACAAACACCCTTAATCTTCATTTAAATATCCATATACTTGTAAACAAACACCTCTAATCCACATTTTAAAATGACTTTAAACCCAAATCCAAACACCCTTCTTCTTCTACATTTGAGTGCCACCTAAACCACAACAAGGAAGAAAATGCTCACCTGAGCTCTGGCGGCTGCGATCGAACTCCACGGTGACAGCAGAACGAACCCACGCTGCTCGCGACTCCACAGACTCCTCGACGACCCCTTCGTGGCTGCAGACAAGCTGTTGTAGCGGCGGACCTCGGCTGTTGCGATGAGATGACACCCACGACGCACCTGCTCCGTGACGCACGCGACTGCTCGCGCGGCTCAGCTCGGAACCAAAGCAGCACCGAAACCCGCGAGCTTGAATCCTCCCTCGACCCGAATGGACCACACTCACAGCGGCTACCCAACTCTAGATCAGACCCACGGCGAACAATACCCACGTTGGCGGCGGGTGTTGGACAAGAGGCTTGTCGAAAAATGAAACTCACGGCTGCTGGTCGGAAAAATCAAAGGTAGGGGAGCCTGTGAACAGTAAAACGAACCTAGGGATTCTCCATCTCAAACTTAACTTAAATACCTTGATGCACAAGGTCTAAAATGCCCCTAACCTTTCCAATAACCCCAAAACTGCCACAACTCTTATTTTTAACTTTCAATAAAAAGGGAAAAACTGGGTTATTACAGTCCTAATGAAATTTTGATATCCAATTATTATGTGAAAAAGATTTTAGGTACTTTGAGAATGAATTATGAGAAGATACATGCATGCATCAATGACTATTGTTTGTATCGAAAAGAAATCGCTCATGCAGATCTGTGTCCTACATGTGGAACGTCAAGATGGAAGGTTCGAAACAATATGAAAGAATGAGTGAAAAATATGCCAGTAAAAGTCCAGTAAAAGTCATGTGGTATTTCTCTCTAATTCCAAGATTTGAACGGATGTTTCGAAGTAAAGAAACTGCGAAATCATAGACGTGGCATGCTATAGAGCGTCAGGTTGATGGGTATTTACGACATCCTACCGACAAACTCTCATGGAAACAAATAGACGAAAGGTGGCCTGATTTCAGTTAAAAAATGAGGAACCTTTGCTTAGCCCTATCAACATATAGGGTCAATCCGTACAGTGACCAAAGTACTAGATATAGTTATTGGCCAGTTATGTTTGTGACTTATAATCTACCTCCATGGTTGTGCATGAAGCGTAAATTCTTGATCTTAAATGCTTTAATGTCTAGACCCAAACAACCAGGAAATGATATAGATGTTTATTTAGCTCCGTTAGTCGACGATCTGGAAATGTTATGGGACATGGGTATTGAATGTTTTGATGCACATCAAAAATAACGTTTCACCCTGAAAACATCATATGGAGAGAAAATGACATAGATGTCTATTTTCCAGCATATGGTAACCTGTGTGGGTGTACCGTAAAAGAGTATAAGGCATGTCCGATTTGTGGAGAGAAAACATCATCATAGATGTCTATTTTCCAGCATATGGTAACCTGTGTCGGTGTACCGTAAAAGAGTATAAGGCATGTTCGATTTGTGGAGAGAAATATCATCAATTTTTTTGCCTCACAGAAAAAAGAATGTATATCTCAGATATAAAAAATATATACCGATTGTGCACCCATATAGAAGACAAATAAAAGCATTTAATGGAGAACAAGAATTTGAAGTAGCCCCCTAAACTGCTAAGTGGTGAAGAGATTCTTACACAATTAAATAGTCTTCAAAGGAAGGACTAATCAAACAACAACTTACAAAATCCTATTGGAAGAAAAAATCGATCTTTTTCGAATTGGAGTATTGGAAACATTTTAACTTGCGACATTGTTTAGATGTAATGCACATTGAGAAAAACGTATGTTCGAATATTATTTGAACCCTACTTGATATTTCTGGCAAAAAAATAGATGGAATAAAAACTCGTGAAGACTTGGCTAAATTTAGACATGAGTTAGCTCCAAAGAAGGGAGAAAAAAGAACATTCTTACCTTCAGCATGTTACACACTATTGAGAAAGGAGAAGATGAGTGTGTAAGAACTTATCTGAACTTAAAATGCCTGAAGGTTATTCATCCAACATAAGCAAATTAGTTTCGCCGAGTGATTTAAAACTTTACAGACTTAAATCGCATGACCATCTCGTTTTGATGCAGCAATTGCTTCCTATAGCAATTCATGGTGTTTTACCTAAACACATTAGATATGCGATCATTTGTCTTTGTTTCTTCTTCAAAGCTATATGTAGTAAGTCTATCGATTCCACTAAGTTGAAGTGATTGCAGGATATGTAGTGGTCATGTTATATCTATTACAGAAGTATTTTCCACCAGCCTTTTTCACAATAAATGGTACACCTTGTGGTGCAACTTGTAAGAGAGATTAAATTTTGTGGACCAATTTATCTGAGGTGGATGTATCCTTTTGAAAGGTACATGAAAGTTTTGAAAGGTTATATCTGTAATAGAAATCAACCGAAGGGATACATTGGAGAAATTTACATATTGGAAGAGTCGATAGAATTTTGTTCTGAACTTTTACCAGGAGTTGAATCAGTAGGGTTGCAATCATCTAATAAAATTACAAATTCAAAGATTGATCGACCACTATTTGCTCTCAAGTACAAAACACCAACTAAGGATATGATTGATCAAGTCCATCTGTACGTACTTCATAATATCGATGATGTGAGTCAATATGTCGATCAATACATGCAAATGTTGACTAAATTCAATCCTACTAGGTCTAGAAATAAAAATTGGCTTCAATATGAACATTATCGCACATTCAACAGTTGGTTGCATGATCGAGTTGGGCTCGCTGTAGGGGTTCAAAATAGTTTCATATCATCTACATTAAGGTAGATTTCACATGGACCTCGTTCAGAAGTTACCAGTTAATGGTATTTAATATAACACAAAGAAATGTGCAGAACAATGGAGTTATGATAACAGCTCAAACTTTGCAAGTTTCGAGTGCAAAAGGCAAAAATCTGATCATGTCAGACATGACTTTTTATGGCGTACTTCAGGAAATCTGGGAGGTTGATTATCATAGTTTGACAGTCGTCCTATTCGAATGTGATTGGGTGGAGAATAATGGTGGAATTAAAGTAGACGACATTAGATTTACAATCGTAGACCTTAATCGAGTTGTACATAAATCCAACTCGTTTATCCTAGCCACACAAGCCAAACAAATATTCTACGTAAAAGATCCACTTGATCCTCATTGGTCGGTGGTTTTAACTCATTCTCAAAGAATAGTTGAAGAACATGTTCATGATGAAGTGGATATTGGTCAAGATTGTGGGTACGGGGTCATAGAAACATTGCCTAATATTGGTGATGACGACTCAGAAATCTATATTAGAAGTGATTGTGAGGGTATATGGATTAATAAATAGGTTGGTATGTGTTATGGTTGTATATGTTATTGTAATCATTTAACTTTATATACTCTTTTCTAGGGGTGTTCAATCAACCCGAAACCCGAATAACCCGAACCAACTCAATCCAATTTGACGGGTTGGATTGGGTTAAATACATTTTTAAGTTGGGTTGGATTCAAAATCATGAAATGTTCATGGGTTGGATTGGGTCAAGGGTTGACCTAAAATTAACCTAACCCAACCCGACCAACCCGAAATGATTATTTAGTTTAAAATTTTTATATTTTTACTTATAACATAGTTATATATGAGTATATTTGTTTTATTTAATTATTATTGTTAGACTTTTATTTCCCATATTATTTAATATTTTTTCAAATATTTATAATTTATAAATCATGATAAAATATATAGTCAAATTATGTAAAATATCTTTGTTGGTTTTAATTATATATTTATTTTATGGAAGTTGAATTATGTCATCTATTTTTGTTGTTTTAATTATCTATTTGTTTTATGTTTTTTAATTGAAATCTTCTATATGAACCATGATTGTAGCATTAATAGTGGGTGAATTTTTATTGTATATTGTATATTTTACATATTTAATATTTATTCATTTCATTACCTTGATTGGAGATTGTATTTTGTTTATGTATAATATAGGACTAATTTGATAAAAGATATTTGTATTTATAGTCTATTATTGGACCTGATGACCCAACCCATCCAAACCTTATAATATAAGGGTTGGGTTGGAAAAATGATCAACCAAAAAATTTGGGTTAGATTGAAAACCTCTCTCAACCAAACCTAACTCTTGTTCGCCCCTACTCTTTTCTACATCTTTCGTTTTCTAACATGTATTCTTCCTTGTGCAGTTTGACACTATGTCTACGTCATCAGGTAGCGAGCATGATGATGATGTTTCCCAGAGGAGATCTAGATCTGCTAGTAGGAGTCGTACGACAAGAGGGATCGCAGTATTATACGAGCTTGCATAAGATAGAATGGAGGGAGAACGTCGTCTTGTGCAATATAATTCCATTGGTTAGCATGTCGGTGGGGCTTCAAAGAAATTTTAATGCTATATTGGTGTATGTGTTAGAACCCATATATCTATCACATAGGATCAGTGGGAACATGTCTCCAACCAATTAAAGGAGCTAGTATACGATTGTAACACGGTAATTACTTTAATAACTAATTTTTGTCATATATTCATACTAACTAATCTAACGTATTCTATTGTTAGCAGATGTCTTTTTAGGTGCACCCTATGTCAAAACATAATATTATGATGTCTATGTTAAAGGCATTTAAGACATTTCGATACAATCTACATAGAAAATTCATCAAGCCGTTTGAAAAGGACCAACCTGAGATGTTGCTCAATCCTCCTACCGATTATCAATTCATCACTAAAAAACAATAGAATTATTTTTTCCAAGTTAGATTATCAGAAGTAATGACTCTCAAATAGAGTCAGAATTCAGGATAATTTTAAATCATTGTGTGCGATTATTATATAAGATTCAATGCGAATAAGGTAAAAATTAAGAGAAAAATGTGTCGTTTACTAATGCTTATGCATTAGAGGAATAAATTGCGAGATATGATTTATAACACTTAAATTGAAGGAATTAACACACTTAATGCATATTTAGCAAGGCTTATGCTGATTAACTATTTTTGCAGGAAATTGCGTTTGCGAAGCACTGCAAAGTTAAGATTTAAGACACGCAATTGCGAGCGAGTCATGCTCAGAAGAGATAAATGTCAAAGCACTACAAGCACAATAAGGAAATAATCAATTAGAAGCAAGAAGTTGACTAACCAGACACTACGAGACAGATTGCGAAAATTAAGAGATTCTTACCTTAGACAAATGAAAACACAATTGACAAGTTTAAACAAGGAAAGATGTCCCGTTGATTGATTCGTACATATTTTGAAATATTCCAAGAATTGAAAAAGAAGCTTATAAAAGGCGATCTTTGTAATAGGTTGAAATGAGGAGAGGAAGAGAGAGTTTGGAGATTAGAAACCGAGAGTTATTGTTTTCTTTATTTTCTTTAATATCAATTTCAATATGTTTTTCATTTCGCATTCTTTGTTCTTTGTTTGTATGATGAACTAATTTCCTTAAGGCAACACTAGGAAAAAGTGGAGTAGTTGTAGCACGTGTTAAGAAGAAATAGGAAGGTTTAACTGATGCATGTTAACTAGGAGCAAATCTCAATAGTAAGTATCGGCCGACCATCCACACGAACTAATAGATTGTAAATCGGAAGAGGAAATAACCCAAGTCTAGTTGCATGTTCAGTAGGTTAGAATTAAGTCTTTAATTCTTTGAATCGAAGTTTAGGAATAAACGAGTAACTATTGCATACGTAGTGCCGGGATATCATTACATCAAGTTGCAGCGGAATTCGGACTTGATGCGAACGGACGCAGAAGCAAAAGTTTATAAGGAGTAGTATGTTAGTTATTCCTTACTGCATGTTTCTTCACAGCGCATTGCTATTATTTTCCATGAGTATCTTAGTTTAGACTTATCTCTCTCGATCTATTTTACTACTGTTAAGTTTTCTTTCTGCTATTCAAACCAAACTATCACAACATCTATGCTTTTATTTATGTTCAATTCTAAACATCTCTTTGGATAAATCACAATCCCTGTGGAGATTGATAATTTACTTATTACTTACTGCAGACTGCATATACTTGCGCGAATGTGTGACTATTGAACACGAGACAATTCAGTTTTCTACAATTAAGAAGCATGGAAGGTAACTGCTTTTGTAAACCTCATATTATTTTTCAAATGTTTTAGAATCTTAAAATCATACTAACTAATTAAATGTATTTAAATAGGAAAAGAGTAGAAAGCAAAAAGAGACAAGTGCTATACTAAAGTATGAACTCAGCCATGAATGGGCAATTGATATTAAAACAAATCCCTCCATCTGTTCAATACTATGGATAGAAGCTCGGAAGGGAAAGGATAATGTGATCCTTAACCTAGAAACTCAATTAGTGACCAACCGAATTGTAAGTTATTGATTCATTTGGTGTTATTACTTTAATTTCATATATTTGTGTGCTAATCAAACATATTTTCCTACAGGATAAATATCAAAGTCAACATGTCGATCAAGATATTTTGACTGATGCATTGGAAACGCCTGAACATTGAGGGCGTGTTAGGGGGTAGGTCAATTTCTACCTCCATCGATTTTATTCTAGATGGATCATCCCAAGTCTAGGATGGGAAATCAAGCTAAACAACCAGAAACAGAAGTTGGTTGCTCACAAGTACAATTAGACCACGACTCTCCATGTATAGGCAATACTCATGCCTCAGGTTCAATGCATGGAAAACCGGAGATAAGGGAAGAACCAGAGTTAAAGGAAGAATCAGTGTTAAGGGAAGAACTTGATCTCTCTAGGGCCGACGTCATTGAAGAACCGAGTGGTCAGCCCAATGCCTCTAATTTAAGAAAAGTAAGTTTTATTTTTATGGTTGTCAATGATATATTTCAATGGATGCATACTTATAATTCTGTGCTTTTGATGTAGGGTGTGGCATGTAAACTTACTCTCGACGATGTAGATAATGTCGTTACCATCAGTATTGTATATGAATCAGAGGACAAGTTCAATAAGATCCATGGTATTATACTAGGCAAATACAACTCACGAGTCGTAGTTGATTTGATAATGGAGGGAAATGAGATGTTGGAGTTACTCGTTCATGTACATGAACTTCAATACCTTTATCAAACCGCAAACACTTTTGTGCCATGGCCACTGATGCGATTATTAGATGTAGTATAAATAAACTAATGATAAATTATAAATATAAGACTTTATTGCTAAAGACTCACGCTTTGGAATCGCATTCATAAAAATATACGCGGTCGAAAATGCAACAAGTGATAAGTATTTGTTTATCGTTCTCCATAGGAATTGATGTCTATAATCAGTCTAATTAATCTAAGAGTCGTGCAAGAAAGTAAAAAAAATGGTGTTGGGATTTTGGTTTTAGTTTATATCTAAATGCAAAAATAAATCTAAAATGTGAAATTAACTAAGTAAGGCTCGGGTTAAGGTTATGGCATCTAACAATTCCTAGGGTAAATTGTGGTAAGTAGTAATTTCCATACTTCACCTATCTAAACGTTTGCTTCCACATTTGCTCACACTCACTCCAATCCCTGCTACGAATCAACGTAACTTCCTAAACAGTGCGTCACATGCAATAGTAGAACGTCTATCCCTAAACTCTTCTTAAATGCGTAAAGACTTACATTAACCTACTAAACATGCGAATTAGACTTAAGTTGTCTTTTCTTACGAATTAACAACTTACTAGTTCATGTGGATGATCGGTCAATATTTACTATTTAATTAAGATCTTAATTCAATATGCTTCAATTAACAACTCCATTTTACCCTCGTTCATACTTCTACAACCCGTACCCTTGACCTTTGCGTAAGATGTTTAGCTAGACATGAAATTAAAGAAAGAAATAAATAAAAATAAAAACAAAAGGCATTGCAAACGAAAACTGAATTAATTCAAATACATGAACAGTACGAAGGAAAACAATTGTGATGAAAATAAATAAAGTATAAAATAAACAAAGAAAAGATAAACTGAAAGCGATAAATGGCGGCAACTGCTTGAAGAACACGACTATGTGTCAATGGAATACGAACTTCACTTTGGAATCCTAATCCCAAGTGTGGAAAAAGAACTCCAAAAATATGCACACTTTCTCTCTTGGTTCTTCTTCTATTTATAGGCTTTGAGATGCTTGGGGATTAAGAAATCAAATACTTGGAAGGCAAGGAATTTATTTTTGGTTGGATTTGGAAATATCTTTTATTGCCTTTTATTGCATTTGATCTTTGGCAGTTTATCCCCTGATTTTTGCAATTTGGTATGGAAGATCTTGTGAATCTACACCTTCTAATGTGTTTGAAATCGCATAATCGGCAATCCTAGCGCATTTCCACTATCCTGTCATGAGGGGACCTTCTTCTTATGTTGTGAGAATTTCGTACCGCCTTGCATTATCTTTTTGCTTTTCTTTTAACAGTGCATTTCTTGACCTACGCAAATTATTCTTGGAAGATGAAGCGATTCTGCAACCTCCAAAGCGTCCCTTAGCGCATTCCAACCTTCCGCTTCTCCTTTGAATGCAAAGCCAATCATGTTCCTAGTTCCTGTAGATATAGCAATAAATTAGGAAAGTGTGGGATTTTTGACATTTAAGTACAAAACCTGTCCGACAACTACTTTTATATTTAGGCTCCTAAATCATACATGCATCTTATTTATATAAATTCTCATCTTAATGTTTTGCTAACTCTAAAATTCATTCGATTAATGAACAAATACCTTTAGAATATATCAAGATATTAGCCTAAATAATATTATATTTGAAAGCTATCGGCCATGTATATGGATCATTAAGACAACTCCTACCCCCAAAGAGGTATGTAATTTTACAAGATCTTCACAGTTTTGCATGTTTTATAAGTTTAACTAATAAAAAATCATTTTTTTCTTAGCCATCTGCATCTAAGAAAGGGAAGAATGTTGCATTAGCTGCACAATCAACTCAATCAAATAAAGGGAAGAAAGTTGTGTCAGCTGATGGACAATCAAATTAATCTAGCACGACTCTTCATATGGTAGTCAAACTTCTTTATTCCCATGCTAGATGGATTTTAAAGCCAGATGACTTAATAACTATACCAATTCTCCAAAACATGCTTGGATGCAAATTTTAGGTACTTGCTTAGGAGGAGATTATCCATTATTGTGAGATGGATGAAATAGGCTACTCGCAGATACCCGTATACAATACGTAAGTAAAACAATTAAATTTACACTTATTACAATCACGTACTCAAGTACACTAGTGTTTCCTAAATCTCTATTTACAGGCACCTATGGTCTACCTAC
Organism: Sechiopsis laciniata; assembly: GCA_037833695.1. Lineage (NCBI taxonomy): Eukaryota > Viridiplantae > Streptophyta > Magnoliopsida > Cucurbitales > Cucurbitaceae > Sechiopsis > Sechiopsis laciniata. The sequence continues at coordinate 17,632 of JBBMKA010024175.1, read as the reverse complement.
TATCTGATCGTTCTGAATAACTACTTAGTAGTAGATAGTCAACATTTTGGCTTTGGGTTGGATCAAGGAAAATTTGAACCTCATGTTAAATATCTAGCTGATAGCTTAGAATCGATGATAAGTTTCAATCAAATACAATATTTTTCATTCAACACTGGGTATGTGTTTTTAATTTTGCATTCTTTAAAACATAATAATTATGTCTATATAACACTTAAGATGTTCGTTACATTGTATAGGAACCACTGAATTTTAGTTGTCATATGTCCATCGCTAAGTATAGTGCATATCTTCAACTCTCTAGCCCATAAGAAAGTCGATGATAATTTAACTCATACCATAAACATATAAGTTTCTAAATAATTTGTCTATTTTCTTTGAATTCCCTTTTTATCCTCATAATGTTTCAAATTTATTATATAGTGTCTTCAAAGCATCGCATGCTTGTCACGGGTCAAAGGGTGCAAAATTGGTTTGAAAAATAGTAAAGGTAAAGTTGAATCAAATAATCTTTTTATGATTATCATGTTGATCCTTATACTATGTATGAGTCTTGCTTATCTAGTGCCCTCATCAATTGGGATCAATAGTGTGTTGATTTTACATCCAACTATACATTTGAAAGCTATTATCAAACCCTACCATTCCCCTTCATAGACTCGTAAGTTTGGTTTATATGTTCATATATTGAATCATTAAGTAATTTATATATGTTCCAACATTTGTTAGTATGGTGTTTTTATTTCTTAATATTTGTACGTAGTTCAACATCACAACACCATTCACTCAAGAGGAGATAGATGAGGTATGAGTAGAATGGATAGATTACGTAGCTAGACATTTACCAAATTAGTTTAGTAATTGTATATGAAACTTTTTATTTTTGTACATTGAATGATCTATAAGGTAGTTTTTGGCGGGACAATGTCCTATTTGATATATAGTCATGTGTAGTTTTTGGCGGGACAATGTCCCATTTGATATATATTTGTTCATGCCTTTATTACATAGGTGAAAATTTTTTGGATTCTTAATATTGTGCTGTTATGCTGTCGAATTTTCTAGTAGTTTTATATAGAATTGTGATTCTTACAAGTTTATAAGTTAATTTTGTGGTTTATAAAGATCAAGTTAAAAGTTTAAGAATTGGGTACAATTTATTTTGAAAATTTAAAATTTATATACTTTGTTTAGAAGGCTAAAGAGGTTTAAATGAAGGATGTGGTCGTTTGATATTTCAAGGCATTTGTGCTTTGGTGAATGCAAATCATCACAATCCTTTTTTATTATTTATTTTTTTATAGAAGTGTAGTGACTTTGAATATCGGGCACAAATGATGATGAACCAAAAATGTGCATTATTTGTTTAATATCATATGAATGAGACCACATATGGGCAGCACTGCCTTTTTTAAAAAAATATTGAACACAATATTTAACAACGAGCGAAAATAGAAAAAAAAACTTGTCATAAAAAAGAATGGATGATGGGCACACCCGTTGTAAAAGCAAATGGACGATGGACAGCCCGTTATCGTTTTCCAATAATGGCCCAAAATGTGCACTCAAAGATGACGGGCCATCTGTCATCAATTGCCCGTCGTCCAATATATTGGATGATAGGTAGTACAACTTGTCGCCAAAAATAATAGACGACGCGCAAAGCCCGTCATCCAAAATGCCCACCATCTATGCCTTTCGATAATAGAGGAAAGGATGGAGGGGCGAAAGACGACTGTCGTTGCCCACCATCTTTTCCCCATTTTCTACTAGTGGGGAGAGATAACTTATTGTAGTTGATTTGTAAAAAATGTGGAGTCTCAACTGCTCCTTAGGTATCCAACGTGTATTTTAACTGTCATCTTTCTTAAATGAAAGTTGAAAAAGAAGGTTCATTGTAGAGGTAAAAAGAGATGAAGATGGTGTCTAGGTTTGGAGGAAATTTGTAAAAATGAGGGAGGAGATGAAATGATTCAAGATTGAAGGAGAAGAAAGCAAGCCCACTTTGGGAGTTGTGATACCATGTAATGGTTTTTTTATTGTAGCAAGAGAGTTAGAGAGAATTAAAAGAAGGTTTCTTTTAAAAAAATTTATCTATTTAGAAGATGAAGCGATGTAGACATAAAATGTCACACACAATAACAACCCTATCATCATTTATATAAATTAATCAATTGTAATCTGATTTTTTTTTTCATTGCTATACCTTTTTAAGAAACTAATTACATAAATATCGATCTTTAAAACAATTAGCAATACTACCAAATTTTTAAAAATCAGAAAATTTAATTAATTATAAAATGACATAATCCTCCTATCAAAAGACTCCTTTCTGTTTTGACTTATTTTTAGGGGGAAAAAAATAAAATTTAGACAAAAATTAAATCTCCATAAAATTAGATTTTTTTTTTTTAATATATAAAGAGACTGACTATTAATCTTCCCCTTCATCTTGTAAAACCCTTAAGCACCACCTGCCGTAGAGATTCAAAGATTCATCGACAATTTCTTGGCTTTTTACTTTCGGTGGCAAGATTCACTAGCAATTTCTAGATTTTCTTGGTCATGTTGGAGATTTTGAGTGTTTTTACTCACAATGATTCTTGGTTTCTACTAAGTGTTGCAAGCAATTTGGGTTTATTGTACTCACGATTGGGGGGAGATATTTTTTACGGCCGAAGATTTTGGGTTCTTGCATGACATCAAAGAAAACTTATAGGTACTTGATAACTCACAAGAATTGAGAGTTTATGGCTAAGTTTAAAGGTATTTCGCAGGAAACTTCGATACATCATAGAAAGAATTTGCTAAGTTTGTTCGCTTTAGCATTATAATTGGGCGAAATGCAAAATCCTATAGTTTTCTGTTTAGACTAATATTTTAGAGGTTTGCTGGAGCAAAAGTGCATGAATGTGTGAATTTCAAGGGTGAATTCTATAAACTTGATATTTCGATTTTTCTGCACCATTCATAGGGAGTGAAATAGGAAGATGGTAAAAGCTTCACTAGAGCAAAATGATTTCTAGTGAGATAGGCTCTCGAAAAAATATCTAAAGTGAAAGACGCGTGTCAAAGATCTGAGAAAAGCCTTTCAATCACAGTCGTTACTCTCTGACTGCTCTGGCAAAAAGGACATGTACGTGAGTTCATAGAGTAGGCTGGCAGCGAAATGGAGTAGAGAATGTCAAAAGTGGTCCATGTTATGAAAACAAAAATCAACAATCGTAAAATGAAGAGAAAGAAAATGCGAGAGAGAAGAAAATAACACAGAAAATTTACATGGTTCACTAACGTAGTGTTAGCTAGTCCACAAGCAGAGAGGGAGAACAATTGTATTGAGAGAGGCGAATTACAGAGTACAGAATTACAGAATGAATGTCATAATAAGGCTAGGGTTTAATTAGAGTTTATATATGCATTCTCATTAAACCTTATTACAGAATGATGATGCGTAAACACATGCGGAACGTAGTGCAGCAATACGCTGCAATACAAGATGCGTTTGTACGTCGGATGCGCTAAGTAAAGGCAGATGAATTCACGCATGCGAGACCCCCGACTACTAATAGTAGGGCATTAATGCATTCAAGACATATCTCAACAAATCTTCACCTTGACTTGAACTCTCCTTTAGATGCAACAGATTGTACCAACAGAATACCAGATGTATGCCAAATGCATACCAGACTCAAATGTATTCCATATTCAAAAGTATAATAGATTCAAATAAATACCAAAATAGATGTATACCATGCGCACAAAAATTTTAGATGCTTCTCTGCCTCAGATGGTCCCCCAAGGACCTCAGCAACTATAAACGTTTAGCAAGTCCAAGCAATGCTGGAACTTGCCATGCGACATTGCCTTGGTGAACATATCAACAGGATTATCAGCAGTGCCCACTTTCAGAACCTTTATCATTTTCTCATTTCGCAGAAAATGATATCGCCTATCTATGTGCTTAGTTCTTTCATGATGAACCTGATCCTTCGCAAGGCATATAGCACTCAAACTATTGCTGTACACTATTGCGCAATCATGATGCAGACCAAGATCACTGACTAGTCCTTTCAACCGGATTTCCTCTTTAACAGCTTCTGTTAATGCCATATACTTTGCCTCAATTGTAGACAAAGTCACTGTAGGCTGCAAAGTAGCCTTCCAACTCACAACAAAACCACCCAAAGTGAAAACATAACCAGTCATTGATCTTCTACTATCAACATCCCCAGCATAGTTGGAGTTAGAATAATCAGTCACCAAGCATTGTGTCACATTCCCATAAACAAGACCAACATCAGATGTACCCCTAAGGTAATGAAAAATTCTCTTCACAGCTTGCCAGTGTTATTTTCCAGGTTGGCCCATATACTGGCTGACAACACTAGCAGCATGGGCGAGGTTAGGTCTAGTGCAAACCATAGCATACATTAAGCTACCAACTACACTAGCATAAGGAATGCGGGACATGAATTTCTTCTCAGCTTCAAATTGAGGAGTAAATTATGAGGATAACAGAATATTAGCAGCACTTGGGGTATCTATAGGCTTCGCTAATGACATGCTAAATTTTTTGAATGTAATCCTTCTGTGATAAGAAGAGCTTATTCTTTTGCCTTTCCCTATAAATCTCCATACCCAAGATTTTATGAGCAGCACCCATATCTTTTATCTCAAACTCAGCACTCAACAGATCTTTCAACCTCTGAATATCAAATTTCAACTTTGCAGCTATGAGCATGTCATCTACATATAAAACTAGATAGATGGTCTAACCATCTTTGCACTTGTCGTGATACACACAACAATCATACTTTAATCCCTCTATAGGCGATATTCCTGCCTTTTTCTTGAAGACCCACTTGCAAGTCACAATCTTTCTTTCCTTTGGTCGTTTGACCAACTCCCTGGTTCGATTCTTATGCAGAGACTCCATTTCATCACCCATTGCAGCAAGCCATTTTTCTAACTCACTGCATAAAACAACATCTTTATAGGTAGACGGTTCATAAGCATCCACCTCTTCAGCGAGCTACAGTGCATAAGCAACCATATCCTCAAAACCATATCTAACTGGCGCTCGAATACCAGTTCTTCTAGCTCTATCAAGAGCTATACTTGAATTTCTGATTTCCATACTAGAAGATCGATAAGATGTATTAGTTTCTGTAGCAGTATCTTGCTAATCAGTAAGAAACTCTGACTGATCAGTAGACATATCTGACTCATCTGTAGCATGTTGATCTAATTCTCCACCTTGGTGCTGTAATTCATCTCTATCTGAACTGAATTCCAGCTCCACCTGTTTATCAACATCACTAATTTTCCCTACAACTGTGGACTGCACAATGGAGTTAAATATAGAGTTCTCGTCAAAGGTAAAATTTCGACAAAGGATAACCTTGTTCTTAGAAGGAGACTATATTCGATATCTCTTAACTTCATTCCTTTAACCTACAAAAATACCCTTCTTGGCTTAGGCTCTAACTTTCATTCACTAACATGATAATAACATTACAGAAAAAAAACTTTTAACGAAGAGTAATTTGCAGGCTTACTAGACCATACCTCGTATGGTGTCTTATAGTCAATACTTGTGTGAGGCCCATGGTTGATCAGATAGCATGTTGTATTCACTACTTCTGCCCAGAATCTTCTAGCTAACCCAACATTAGAGAGTATGCATCTTACTCTCTCTAGTAAAGTTCGGTTCATATGCTATGCTACCCCATTCTGTTGAGGAGTGTGCCTGATAGTATGATGTAGAACAATCTCTTCATTTTTGCAGAATTCATTAAACTCATAACCGTAAAATTCAAGGCCATTATCAGTTTGAAGTCTCTTGACCTTCTTCCCTATTTGATTTTCCACCAGAACCTTCCACTATCTGAAATTCTTGAAGGCTTCACTTTTCTGTTTCATCATGAAAGTCCAAGTCATTCTTGAAAAATTATCAATAATAAATAAAAAAATACCTGCTACCTCCAAATGATTCAACTCGAGAATGACCCCAACAGTCAGCGTGGATATAATCAAGTGTACCCTTGGTATAGTAGACTCCCTTTGGAAACTTGCTACGGCGCTGTTTCCCAAATACACAGTGTTCACAAAACTCTAAATCTTGCACTTTGTGTCCACATAGAAGATCTCTCTTCGACAGAATCTGCATTTCATTTTCACTCATGTCACCAAGTCTCATGTGCCATAACTTAGTCATGTCCTATTTCTGAACTGCAGATGATGCCACTGCAGCAAACCCAGTCAACATTGAACCTATAAAAAAATATAGAGTTCCACTTTTTGTACCTTTCAAAACTACATTTGAATCCTTACAAACATACATGATTCCACCTGCACTTTTAAAACTGAAACCTTTGTTGTTCAGTGTACTAGAAGATATCAAACTCTTGGTCATTGATGGAACATGCCTTACATCTTTCAAAATGTAGAATAACTTGTCGTGCGTTTGTATCCTGATTGAGCCAATCCCAACTGCCTTGCAGACTCAACTATTTGCTATTGATACATTACCACCAATAATCTGCTCATACGTTGAAAACCACTCCCTGTTCGGACACATGTGATACGAACACCTGAATCGAGGACCTACACACCCTTCGAAAAAGTGTGATCATTTGCAACTAGAGCCAGATCTTCCTCTGATCTACCACCGACCACAGCGACGGCTGCTGAACCATCATTTTTATCAGATTGGTAACTGTTACTACGAGGACAATCAAACATCTAATGTCTATTTTTCTGGCAGTAAGCTCAAGTGTCATTAGCCTTGGAATTATACGTCTTTGAGCCTTTAGAACTTGGTGTAGATTCCTTCGACTTCTTCTTTCTAGATTGTCGACCTTTACTTTTTGTTGCAACCAAACCAGACGCTCCACCTTCTGTTGTACTAGCGACCCTATGGCAGTCATCTCTAGTAAGTAAAACATTCTTTACTTCATCTAGAGACAGCTTATCCTTGCTAGAAATAAACAAATCGACAAAATTCTCATATGACATTGACAATGATACCAACAAAATTAGAGCAGCATCATCATCATCTATCTTAACCTCAATATTACACATATCTATTAATATTGTGTTTAACCTATCTAGATGATCTTTCAGAAGCGTACCTTCGGACATATGGAGTCTGAATAACTGTTGCTTCAAAAGTAGCTTTTTGGTCAAAGACTTCGTCATATACAGGCACTCGAGCTTCAACCACAAATCGACAGCCTTAACTTGATCTATGACTTCAGTGATGACATCGTCAGCAAAACAAAGCACGATAGTTAAATGCTTATTTTCTTCTAGGCTCATCAACTTCTCATCTTCGTCCAATTTTGCATCATTCCAATTGGCGGTAAGAGTCTTCCATAGATCCTGCTACTTTAGCAGAGCATGCATCTTAATCTGCCATGGACCGAAACTACTCCCTCTGGTAAAATTTTTAACTTTCACATTAATGCCATACATCTTTAAATCGATTGATGAAAAACCAATTATAGAAAAAAAAAATGAACCCCCGGCTCTAATACCAGATTGTTATGAAAACGAAAATCAAACATCATAAAATAAAGATAAAGAAAACACGAGAGAACAAGAAAATAACACAGAAAATTTTCGCCGTTCACTAACGTAGTGTTAACTAGTCCACGATCAGAGAGGGAGGATAATTGTATTGAAAGAGGCGAATTACAGAGTACAAAATTACAGAATGAATGTCATAATACGACTAGAGTTTAATTTGAGTTTATATATGAACTCTTATTAAACCCTATTACAGAATGCGTAAGCATTAAACAGAATACTGATGCGTAAACAAATGCAGAACGCAGTGCAGCAATGCGTTGCAATGCTAGATGCATTTGCGTGCGGGATGCACTAAGTGAATGCAGATGCATTCATGCATGCGACTACTAATCGTAGGGCATTAATGCATTCAAGGTATATCTCAACAGTCTAAAGGGGATAAGGGAACATGGAGCAGAGAGTGTCAAAGCCTTGTCGCTGGAGCAAGCAATATAAATAGCAATCTTTCATCTTCGTTGAAGACCGTCTTCCATTTCTTTGGAGAGATCACCGTCAAGCATTCATTTCTGGCCAAATTTATTTAGCATTAGTTCGTAGCTTAGCTTAGTCGTTTTAGCTTTCATTTCCAGTTGTTAAGTATTTTGCTTTAGCATAGTCGTAGTTAGTCGGAGTTGCAGAGCATAGCTGGAGCTAAGTTCAGAGTTGCTGCTTTAGTGATTCTGACCAGACTTCTTCTATCCTTTGTTTCTCTATTTCTTGTATTTGCTTTACTTTTGATTTCGCATAGCTTTTGTGAGCAAACATTGTTATTTTGTTATTTGATGAACATGAACTTTGTTTATTACTTTGCTTTGAATCTATTTGTCATCATGAGTAGCTAGATCCATAATCAGAAGGAAGTAGGCGAGTAGGAGTATTTTGCTTAAGCAAAGAGGTAGCGAGATGTCAAACTATTAATGCATGTTGTGTTAAACTTAAAAGTACATTTCGTCTGACAAACCATGTGAATATCTTTATTTTACTTTCGAGAGAAAAGGAATGGAGCAAACTCGCACGTCATAACATTAGGATTCTTAAGTTCTGCTTGCTAATCAAAGAACACTTAGAGATAAGGTTTGCTTAATGGTGAGCGCTGAATTAATTGTTGTTTGAGTTCGAGAGAACTTGACTAGGAACTCGAGAGAGCCAAGTACTACAGCTCTAGAGAGCCAAGTGTTGAGCCATCAGTAGTTCGCTTTTAAGCATAGCGCCACTTTTAACCGGATTAAAGTTAGCTCATCATTCTCAGCATCTTACGTATTTTTTCATTTGTGCCTTGCATTTATTTCGCTTTAGCAAACTTAGTTTAGCTTCATCACAACAATTTTTCCTTGTTACCATGACTCTCTACATTTCATTTAATCATGATGTTAATAACTAATCCCTGTGGAGATGAATTTTACTTACTTTAAAATTTGCTACAACAGGACTGTGTATACTTGCACATTCTAGGGAATTCACACACACGCATAACATCTTGATCTTGGATTTCATCACATCATATTTTTATTTTATTTTAATCGTGTTGTGTTCGAATATTGCCCAACAGTACTGTTGAAGCTCATGAATACATTTTTAACTTGCCATTGAACCATTCATATGAATATTAAAAAAAAAAAAAAAAGGTGCTATTGAACCTCACAACAACTTTTTCATCTATTGTTGTTTTGTTCTGACTATTTTTTTTAGAGATTTGTGATTAGTGATTTTTGGATCTTATTAGTGATTTGTGCTTGGCCGATTTGCTATATTTTGGTATAAGTTGTAATAAGTAGGGTAGTTTTTAGGGAGAGGAAGATAATGGTAGTTCTAAAATTAGTGAGCATAGAGATTGACATCTCATGTTGTAATTTTGCAAGAAAATTACATGGTTCACATTCAACAAGGTCGTAATTTAATTAATTAAAGGGCTACAATGACTTACAAATAACTAAACTATGAGTCTATTAATCACGAGTTTTTTTTTTTTTTTTTTTTTTGAAATGATTAATCACATGAGTATTAATACTAACAATATGCAAAATTAATACATGGTGAGTTTTATGTTCTTTCTAATTTATATTGCTTATCAAATACAAAGAATTTTTAAATACATAGTATTTTCATTTTATTTGGCTTAATTTCCAAAAATGGTTGGGTTGCATCTTTTTGTTGGATCTCTAGGTTGTATACTTTGCAATTGTTCTTGTTAAATATTGAATAAATACATGATGGTCATATAAAATACAAGGTTTTTTTTTTTTTTTTTTTTTTTTTTTTTTTTTTTTTTAATATTGTTTGTTTGCGTTTGTAAGGGTGTTTGAGTATTAATTTTGTTATAGTCTTGTAAGAAGCATGGTTGGCTATTAATAATTAAGAGTTGGATACTTTTCTTTGTAGGTATTTGTAAATACCCTTTCAATTTTATATATGATTATTATTTATACTATATAGTTTCAAAACAGTTGTATGACTATTGATAGGAGTTGAACATTGATAATTCTCAACTAGAGAAAACTAAGCTAAAGAGAAGAATTCAAATCGTCTGATAATAGTTGCCAGAGACAAAAATTCCAGATAGAGAGAGATCAACATGATGGTTGTTGGAAAATCAATTTTTTAGGAGAGGAAGGAGAAGAAAATCGTGAGAAGAATATGAGATTAGTTAAAGAGAAAATATTTACTTTTCAAAAAACAAAGAAAATATTTATAATAATTAAGAATGAATTTCAAAATATCTTTAAATAAAATCAAATAAATTTATGAATAATTTGACATCTAATTAGAAAAACTATAAAATCTACAATAAAAGCTATATCATACTTGTAACACCCTAGTTCCTTTTAAATATATTAATGTTATTATTTATGGTTAAATCCTATTTCAACCTTTTCCTACTTCTTATGTTATTGTAGGGTGCTAAAACTTATTTATGCTAAAATAACAATTTAAAAACTAAAGTGCAATTTAGTTAATTTGGGTTAACATTGGAATTACTTTAAAGTTTAGGGTTTTGGTGAGTATTGAAAAGGAAAAAGGGTTTTATTATAAAATAAAAAAAAATTTCATTTACTCTCTCTACCTTTAACCCAACTGCTAGCTCATGACCACTGGCGATTCCTTCAGCGCCGCCTTTCATGGTGTTTTCCGATGAAGAGCTCTCGAATCCCGTTTCTTGTTTCTCAGTTTTGTGGAGCTAGAGAGCTCCGTTTGGAAATCTGAGACCAGATCCATGCTCAGGGCATCAAGAGCTTCGAAACAAGGTAAGATTTGTTGGTTTTCATGGAGTTTTCTAGTGTGAGGGGGTTTTGAAAATCGTTTCTTCTTTCTAAGTTTTGCAGAGCTAGGGATCTTTGTTCGCAAAACCGAGACCAGATCTGTGACCAGGAGAGCGAGACGAAGAGAAAAAGTTAAGGTTTGTCCCTTTTCGTGGTGGTGCGCCGCTGCCACCTTTTTCTAGTGACACGTCGCCAACTCAGTTTTGCGTCCCCATTCACATGGTGAGCTCAGTTTTGGCTAGTTATGCTTCATTTATCTGTTTCGTTGACTTTTATCCTTATTTCACCGTTTAAGCGACTCTCGAGATTTAGAGTTCGACTCGTGGTTCAGCTTGGTGGTCTGGTCGAGAATGTCGGGAAGGTGAGAAGTTCCATTATGATCAGGGTTTGTGGCTTAAAAGCATGTGAATAGTGGCATGTTAGGATTTATAAGGAATGAATGTTTTATGACTTGTTTCAAGATTATTGTGGTTGGAACCTATATGGTGGAACTAGGTATTACTTGTGATAGCATGAAATCATAGTGTAGCTCGTAAACTATAAGGCCTCTATTTGTTGTGCTCATGTGATCGTATCATCATTTCTGGAATCGTACGTTTTGCTGTATACGTGATGAACTGTTTATCTGTTGATCATTCGAATGACTGGATTGCCCAAGGTAATGCATGTAGTGATTGTGACCGAAATATCCATAACGTGTTAGGTATCTCATGATTGGGATTATGCATGTTTCGATGTTGTTTGTTCCATCTTTGTTTGACTATATATGTGCTACAATGATTATATGCTCGATTTCTCTATTTTGTCGCCTAGAGGTTTGTTCGTAGCGATCGGTTATCGTGATACCTAGTTGGATTGCTTATGTTCAGTGTTAGAATAACTAGGCTTAGTTATCTCGTTAACCACCTAGAGGAGCAGCTAGCTCACCCCCATTAGATCTTGTGTTGTGTGATCAATATCGTGTTATTGATGTGACACGCTAGTGCCCCTTAGGAATCGAGTGAGGATATGGATCCTCTTTACTTCGAGACACGTGGTTGGGCTGCACTAACCTACGGGTTGACTCTTATATCTGACCAAGGGGTCGGATTTCATCCATGTGTCGCATTGTGTGCGGAACAACGAGTTCCTTGGTTGTTGAGCGCATGCTGCGGGTTGCACCAACCCTCAAGTGGGACGTTTGCACTCGTCTAAGCTAGGCTAGATCTCGTGTGACTCTAGTACTAGTTATATCTCTTCGTTCTACTTGTGGAACCTCATATGCTTCATGCATGTTTCCCTTATTTTTCCATCTCAATATGTGGGAGGGAGAGCTGGTCATACCTTGCTTGACCCTGACACTATTGGAAGAGGCCACTAGGACAGATGAAGGCGCAGAGGAATACTTATCGGTAAGCCTGCTTGCTTTTTGGGGAAATTGTTTGTAGGTAGGTCGGTTCGTGCTGCTGGGGTTAGCAGATGACGCCCTTAGCCTGAGGTTTAAGGACCCTGCAGTTTCTCTCACTTGTGGCTCTCTCTAACAGGGTCAGGTAATTTTATCGGCATTCGAGTATGCCCTTACTGACACGACTTGTGTGTCATTTTCTTGACTCGAGATTTAGGGATCTTGTAGGTTTCCCTCACTCGTGGTGGGTCCCCGACAGATGGTCAAGCTACCCCGAGACATTGTGTATGTCTCTGCGGACACGGTATGAGACAGTCCTAACTCGAGGTTTAGGGGCCTTGTGTGGTTCCCTCACTCGTGGTCCTCCTCGACAGGGTTGGGTGACTTTTTAGCATTTGTGTATGTCTTGCAGATACGCTATCAGAGTTGCACAGTGGAAGCGTGGCGGATCCCTGACATAGGTCCCGAGGCGTTCGTTAATGTCTTTGTTGCTATGCTATAAGAGTTGCGCAGCTGAAGGGTGGCGGGTCACTGATAGATGATAAGGCTACCCTCGAGACATTTGTGTATGTCTCTGCGAGCACAATGTGGCGGGTCCCTGATAGGTCAGGCTACCCCGAGGCATTCGTGTATTGATAACTCTCAAGAATTGAGAGTTAAAGTAGCTTAAAAGAATATATTTTTATTAGAATTTGCTATAATGAAATAATTTAATATTGAATTTTGCCCCATCATACCAAAAGTTATGCTTAAGCGAAACATCCTTTAGTTTTCTGATTAGGATGCATTTTAGAGGTTTGTTGTAGCGAAATATGCTTGAATGTGTGCAAATTTATAAGTGTTAAAAAGAATTGATATTTTCTAGTTTGTTTGCAGCATTCCTGATGGAGCGAAGCGAAATTCACACCATAGAGAATTCACGCACGCGAAGGCCAGACCCAACAAGCAGCCAGAACTTGCCCCTTTCGCGAAATCAAAACATTTTGATGAAGAAGCAAAGCGAAGGGATATTTGTCGTATTCAAAAGGGCACGTGAGAGAAATCGGATGCTATACGATTGAATCACAGCCGTTCATACTTGTCGGCTCTGACCTCGCGACAAAACAGATCATTGAGCAGAAGAAGGTCAGAGTAGAGCAACTTCGTCAGAGCAGAGATCGTGGAGCATAATTTCGTAGAGCTTGTCGGGAGGCCTATAAAAGGCAAGCATCTCTTCAGAGCAAGTTGTTGGGAATTTCTTGGAGTTCTCTTCAGTCCTTAATTTCATAGTAGTTTTCTCTCTGATTTCAGCCAAAGTTTACTTTCCGATTAGTTTTCAAGCCGCTAGAGTGATTTCAACGGGCTTTAGTTTAGCCTTAGTGTAGTTGAGTGTCGAGTGTTGTCATTTCTTAGCTTAGTTTACTGCTTTGGAAGACTATTTTTGTAGCCGGAGTTCAACATTTATCGAAGTTTCAGACATTTCTCTATACCTTGTTTTTATTTACTTTAATTCGTGCACTCTACTTTCTCGTAATTTTTATTCGAGCATGGTTGTATTATTTTCTGTCGATTTTAAAGTTCTAACCAATATGAGTAGCTAAATCTGTTATCGGGGGGTTAGGGGGAAGTAGTAGATTTGGCAGGGGCGAAAGGGGTAGTGAATAAGAACTTTTTATGCATGATGAGCTTATTTAACTCATATACCGTTGCCAAGCCATATATTTGCCTCTACTCTATTTCGAGAGAAAAAGAGTGAGCGAACTTGCATTTATGACATTAGGACTATTAAGCTTGCTGACTAATCAAAGAGCACTTAGAGATAAGGTTCGCCTAATGCCATAAGGTGTTTTAACAGTAGTTGAGTTTGAGAAAACCAAACTAGGAGCTCGAGAGAGCCAGCTTCCAAAACTTGAGAAAGTCAAGGGAACCCTTGGTTGTTCGCTCTCACTATCCTCTTCGTTTAAGCGAAGTACCCGAAAACCCTTAATCCCTCCGATACTTTGTCTCATATCTGTTTTTACTTCGCAATAAGTCATTATACATTTCAATAAAAAAAAAAAATCTATTCACCTACAAATTTGTTACCATCTGACCCTTGCATGAAAACGAATATAAAATGCAGCAAAATCCCTGTGGAGAATGACCTGTATCTACTTATTAGAACTTACTACAATTTGACCGCATACGCTTGCACGTCCGTAGAACACACACACACACACACACACTTTGTTTGGTTTAAATTTCCTTTCGCTTTAGCGAAGGTGGAGATTTGCCACATCACCATTCTACTCAATCATCATCATTATTATTTCCTTAATTATTGTGTGTTAGTTCGCTGCAATCCCAACAAGTTTTTGGCGCCGTTGCTAGGGATTTTTTAAAGTGTTTTATATTTGCAGAGTAGTGTTAAGAGTAGTGCTTTAAAGTTAAAAACTAATCTACGTACTCATTTCAGGTGATTTCGCGTGCTGTGTATGCGAAGGCAAGAGATCGTAGAACCCTTCGATCCCAAACCGGAGCATAACTTACTCAGAAGAAGAAGAAACAGGAGGCGAAATCATCCTAACAGACTGGCTGACGCGAACCCAGCTGTGCCTACCGCAAATGCAGAGGTAAGACCTGAACAACCAATGGAGCCAAACTATGACCATGCAGATCAGTTTCTCGCCAACCCTATTATGATGGCGGATAATAGGGATGAAAAAGTAAGAGCGTATATGTGAGTCAATGAACTAAAATGACATGAATTTGAATTCTTCAATTTTAATATTATTCAACTAAAAAACATAAAAATACTTTTTAAGATTAGTTAACAATAATTGAAGTGAATAATTAAAATTCATAAATATTTAATTATAGACTACTCCAACCACATTTTCAAATAATAAAAAGAAAGAAAAAATGTATCAACCACTATTAACCCCAATCCCCAAACAAGTAGTTGATTTCTCCACTACTTTTAACCTCAATCTCCAAACGAGTAGATAACCACTTCTAACTACTATTAACCACTTATTTCCCCTCCACTTCACTCCACTCCACTCCATTCTTTTCTACCAAAACCAAACACACCCTAAAATTCAATACGACTCGAGAGAGGTTGAAAGGTTACATGGGAATGTAAATTAAATGAGGTATAAATTAAGTATTATTAATAAATAGCTTTTCAGATTTTTTTTAAAGGCAATTTACGTGGTGGTACATAAAACACATGGTGTTTCTCCTTCTTGGAAAGGTGAAATTAAAAAAAGTGGCTGGCTTGTTTTCTCCTCCGCTTTTGAAGGTTTAATTTTAGTTCTCAATTTTTCAATTCAAGTTATAGACCAAAGTTGAAAATTATTGAACAAATAATCGAGAGTATAAAAGAATCCCATACTTTAAAAGGAATATCCAAACTTACATCAATTCTTTTGTAATGAAAAATGAGGCCATCCTTATCCTTTCAAGTTTACCTATTTTACCATTTCATTAAAAAAAAAGTTTACCTATTTTACCAATCATTGCCGTATGATTTAAATATTCGTTTTGAAATAAATTTGAGAATAATTTGATAGATTAAATATAAATTACTATTTTAAAGATTAATGATTTAATCTTCAACCTTTACAGTTTTTCGTATTAAAAAAATATGTTTTTGGAAAATCCTTTATTTAGAAGAAACTACCTCCTTAAATTTTGGGCAAAGTTTCAGTTTAGTCTATAAGTTTAGAAATTGAACACTTTTATCATTTTTATTTCAATAATATTTCATTTTATTCATCGAATAACAAAACGGTTAGTAACATAACGAAAAGTTATTAAGATGATGACTACACTAATTTTGAATTTAATAAATTGATGATGTGGTTATTTTAGATTTTATTTTTAATAAAAAAATAAATAATAAAAAGTCAAAATTCAAAATACATACATAAGAAACTTTTCATTTTTAGATTATAGCAATCGAATGACTTTTCATCTTCAAAATAAAAAAATTTATTCTGAAATAATTTTCAATTCGACGAGCACACAAGTAATTTCAAATTTTTCATTTTACATAATTTAAGTTATTTCAAAATAAAATTTCTAATTTTGAAGATGAAAAGTCACTAATTTTTTTTAATCTAAAAATAAAAATTAAATGGAATAAACACCAAGCCTTGCAATCTTGGTTTGTGGAGTTGATGATTTTGGAGGGGTTTGAGGAGGGTCTGCTCTGCAGGAGGTAGAGGTGAATTTGGTGGTGGTGAGTCGGAGTTGATGGTTGACTTGCCGGCGAAGGAGATAAACACACATGAACCAACAAGTTTCCAGAAATTTTTTTCCACATAAGTTCTAATATGTTGCCCAAAATAAATATTTTTTACACAGCCAAAAAACCCCAAATTTATTGATTACTCCAGCCTCTTCTTAAGATTTTGATTTTTCATTTCATTCTTTGATAGGTTTAGTGTTTAATTTAATTTTTAGACATGAAAAATCCACACATTTATTTCATCTAAAATTGTGAAAAATTAAGATGGTGTCTTTTGAGTTTCCATTGATTTTTTTTATTTTTTAATAAAATCCATATAAACCTCGTAAGACACATCATCCACTAATTAGATTTTAAAATTAATTTAGTCTTTATCCTAACCAGCATTCCGTTATTTCACTAACGGTTCCGTTATTTCAAGGACTAAAATTGAGAATTATTGAAATGTAAAGGGTACAATTGTTTGATTTTGAAACATAGAGACTAAAATAAAACTCCAACCAAAAGATAAGGACTAAAAATGTAGCTTTCCCTAAATCTTACCAATCTTAAAAAAAAAAAAAAAAAAAAAAAAAAAGTTATGGTCTAGATTTGTCACATATTGTTGTTATTTTTTAAATCTCATATTTTATATGCATATACGTATACTATTGATTCACTTCCCTTATTTCTCCTTAGGATGGGAAAAATATTTAGAAACTGATTTTTTACTTGATGTTTTACTTTGATGTCCTTTTGTATAAAATAAATTTAGGAAGAAGAGGCAAGGGCATGAAAGTAAACTACAAACTATATAGGTGGTTGCAAATTAGAAAGCTTTCATTATTCCCAAACCCTTGGACCAAACTAGTTTTAAGCTATTAGAGGGTCATGTTTCATTAGACCTAACAAGTAGGTATGGTTATTGTTTTCTTTTCCTACTTAAAGATATTTAGATCAAACAAAAAAACACCTAAAATTATTAGCTATAGGGCACACTATGGTAAATTATATGAGATACAAATTAAACTAACTTCTTGACCTAGTTTTTCTTTGCTAAAATTTTGCTATGATGAGAAGTTAGTAAATTTACTCAGATTCTAAAACAATGCAAAGTTAAGGCCCCGTTTGATAACCATTTCGTTTTTCATTTTTTGTTTTTAGTTTTTGAATTTTGAATTTTGGTTTTTTGTTTTAAAAAATAAAAATCGTATATGTTTGATAACT
>JBBMKA010024174.1:0-60692 GCA_037833695.1 Sechiopsis laciniata | reverse complement strand
GCCAACCATATATATATATATATATATATATATATATATATAATATTTTTATAATATTAATGTATATTTATTTTGAAATGCATAACACGTTGAGCTCACAGATCGAAAAATGTCCCATTAGTCCATCTTTATTGTGGGAAATTTCACGATTACTTTTTTCGCGATCAGAACCATCACCGCAAGAACAAATTCCGTTCCTCTTCTCCCAATTCCAAACCTCTCTTCAATCTCACAAATCGATACAGACCTTACGAATTTCACGACTATGGCTTCCTTCGACACTTTCAGCAACGACGAACATCAAGAACAGCACCACCATTCACCGCCATCGCGACCTTTTGACGACGGCGATGGCTTCATCGGCGGCTACCACTCTTCTACCAATTTCTCTACCGCCGCCGACGATATCACCTCCGCCGGCCAACTCCCCCATGCTCCCCCTTCCTTCTTCGAAGACGACGTCGTTTCCACGAATAATCCCAATGTGTCCGACGCTTACGATTTCGGAGTTCCGAACCCTAATCCGGGCTATGCTTCTCCCTTTCAATCTGTCGAAACTGATGGAGTTCATGACAATGCTGCCGCCGGTGTTGGTGTTATTGACGATGGGATATTTGTCTCCGATGGTCCGGTTCTCCCGGACCCGTACGAAATGCGGGAGGAAGGCTATGCACGACGCGAATGGCGACGGTGAGTTTTTTGTTTGTTGTTAATGTTGTTTCTTCATAAGATTGAATTGGGTTTAGATCTGCGATTCTTTTTTATCATTTTGGTGCCGGATTGAAATGTTTCGCTGTATGGCTGTCACATGAATCTGAATTGGTCCCGTTCATCTATTTTAGGTAATTGGAGTTGATGGATTTAGTTTTTAGCTAGAATCTGAATTGTAAGGTTCAGAGATTTTTCGTTCTCCGTATAGTTACATTAAAAATCTACCCATGGTTTTTTTGAAAACATGGTTCTAATCTTCTTTGTTTCTAAATTTTCATTCCGCCAATCCTTATCCCATGCTTGCCAATTGTAGAGCTCTGTGTTAATACTGCTCAAGCGAAATCTTATGATTTACATAGGTGTTCTTAGTTTCTTTTTTTTAAATCTCGAATGGAGAGTTTCGGCCCACTCTATACTCAGGACACCCACACCCGTCTCAATATCCGAACCCAAGAAACAATAAAATATTTTACAATTAAACTCACTCGTCAGTTTTGAACTTGCAACCTCTAAAGAAGTATATTTAGGAGACCCCAACCCTTTACCAATCTGGCTGCCACTTGGGTTTATACTGGCTTTTCAGTTTTCACATACATTGCTTCATCTCTTACTGATGAAATTTTTGGCATCTCACTTGCTTCTGGAACTTTGAATATAGTTAGTCAATGGTTGGCTTAGTGATCAAGGCCCATGAAACTAAGAGGTGATGAGTTCAATCTATAGTAGCTTAGTCATATATTAGGAATTAATTTTCGACGTGTTTCCTTAATATCTAAATGTTTTAGGGTCAGCCGGTATAACTCGCGTGAATATTATAATTCACCTGTGTCCAATACTGGAATGTCCAAATAACAGTGTCGTATGCCTGGTACAACTTACCAGACAGATATGTGCAGCAGATTTGTCCTAACACTACGTGTATCCACAAGCGTCCAACATATTAGTAGGATTAAACAGATGCAATTTTATTACAGTATTTTATATAATTTAACAAAAGGGACATGTTTATTTCTGTTTGCTTGAAGAAGTTATTACCTGATTCGTTGTGAAGTTTGATGCTGTCAAAAATTATTCTCTATTATGTATCGTCTTTGTGAGCTGGCTTCATGAGCAACAGTAGTTTCAATTTTCAAGTTGCAGGGAAGTAATAGTTGCCCAAGTTCTATTTGATTTGAAATTTCTTTTTTGATCCTTGGCTAATGGTTAAGTTTGGTGTTGTGATTATTTTGTTTGAATGTTCTTTCTTGTTGCACAATGTGAGTCAGCTAAGGTGGAAGGGGAATTTTTTGGGAACCATATTTCTCTGCATTAAAAAAAAAAAAAAAAAAATCAAGAGAATCCATACTTCTCATTAGCTATTTTTTAATAAAATGAAAACTTTATGGGGCAGTCAGAATGCCATAGATCTTGAGGAGAAAGAGAAGAAAGAAAAGGAGATGAGAAATCAAATTATTAATGAAGCTGAAGAGTACAAAGCTTCCTTTTATGAGAAAAGGAGGGTCAATTGTGAAACAAACAAGGCACACAATAGAGAAAGAGAAAAGGTGAGTGAAACCACTGAAAGAAATTTATATATATTTACATTCTTTACCCTGCATCCTGTTAAGATCTTCTTTCTCTGTATTGTCATTCATGTCCCATCCAATTCTTTGCAGCTTTATCATGCAAACCAGGAAAAATTCCACAAAGAAGCTGACAAACATTACTGGAAAGCAATTGCAGAGATCATCCCACGAGAGGTCCCTAATATTGAGAAGAGAAGAGGAAAGAAAGACGCCGAAAATAAACCTTCGATCATGGTCGTTCAAGGTCCAAAACCCGGAAAACCAACCGATCTCTCACGAATGAGGCAGATTCTCTTGAAGTTGAAACAGACTCCTCCACCTCATATGATGCCTCCTCCCCCCAAACCGGTCAAAGACGCCAAGGATGCCAAAGGCACCAAAGATGCCAAGGATGCCAAAGACGATAAAGACGCAAAGGACGGGAAGGAAGCAGAGGAAGGAACAGAGACCAAAGAGGCTAAGGAAGAAGGGAAGGAAATTGAGGACAAGAAAGCTTCTTCACCGGTTGGCAAATTAAAATCTGCTGCTAAAAATGAGGATGCTAATGTTAATCCTGATCAACCCAAAATAACAGAGGCTCCAACTGCAGCTGATTCTGAACAACCTATTCTGTTGGTGTCACCTTCTGCAGAGTAAGAAAATTTTAACACTTCATATCTCATGGATATTGTAATTGAATGATTTTTTTTTTCTGTCTATAAATTATCACAGGGAATAAGGAAGTTTTTGTTATGACCATGCTTCATTCCTTGTAGCTTGGGATTTGAACAGCTCTCTGCTTGTCTAGATTTAGAATTTAGGCTGATTTATCTTTGAATTTAATCATTTTTCCAACCATCTCTTGATGAACTAAAACTAGAAAATTATGGATTCAATCCATAATAAATATTACGGAGGTTGGATTAAGGTTATCTACATATTTGTATTGAGTTCAAGTAAATAAAATTGGTATAGATTAGGTTGGTTCATGGGTTAACTAATATTAATTTCAGTTGATTCGAATTTTTTGAACTTATTATTATTTTAATATCTTTTTTACCTATAACTTAATTATATGTGTATATACTATTTAAATTTTATTATTACTTTTGGACTTTCTACTCTCTAAATTTTTTTTCTAATATCGTTTTAAGATTATTTTTTAGATAGTTTTATAATATAAATTAAAATTGGATCGCTAATTAAAAAAATAGTTAATAACTGTTTTGCTGTCAAAATGAGCCTAATTTAATTTGTATAGATTTGTACTAATGTTAGAGGATCAATTCCCCACTCCATATATTATAAAATAAATGTTTCACCAATTAATATTTTAATATTTATTACAAAAATAAATATATGACCCAAGCCAACCTAACAAACTCAACCTTAATATTTCTTGATTGGGTTAGATTAAATTTCTCAAATCTTTTTTTTTTTTTTTTAGATTATAACAATTGGGAATGGAGGGCTCGAACCTAAAATATTTTGATCATTAAGTATACTCTAATGTAGCTGAGCTAGTGCTCTTGTTGACAATTTCTCAAATCTAGTAGAAGTTACGAGGTTGAATTATATAGAAATTAAAAGTAAATCAATATATATATATATATAACCTAATCGAACTTAAAAATTTATGGGTCACCAACTCGAAAATTTGAATGGATCCCAAAATTCTTTTTAATTGGCGAAGTTCCTAGTTGCCATGTGAATTAATTTTCTATTTATTTGACAACTAAATATTATAGGATTAAATGTTTTTCTATGAAAATAGTTGAAGAATTAGGATACTCACAAATATTAAAAAATAAAAGTCCACCAACTAGGATATTAAAAAATGATAGTGATGTATAATTTAAAAAGGGAAATTATACTATATAAGTTATTCTCACAAAATAATTATAGATGTTAAAATATTTGCATGCATAGTCATCAATATTGTACTATAAATACTTATTAATATAATATTATGTATAATTAATACAATATCATAATAAAGTATCTGACAATACTTATTAATATCAATGATTATAGTTTTTAAATTTATTTAAAAGTGACTATATTTGTAATTATATTTAAATTCGACTAATTTAATAAGTTTTCCTTTAAAAAATAATAATAATCAAGATGTATAGTAGCTGTTAATTATAGTTTTATCACGAAAAAAAAGTTATCGATACTAAATTTTAATTTTTCGAATTATAGATTAAATTTTAATTAAAAAAATTTATAATTTAAGCATTTTTTTTTCTTTTAATGAAATTACTTTTGAGCTGGAATTAGTTGTAGGAGTTTGTGGATGCGTCAATTTCTTGTTGAAGTTGTCAGTGTTGGGGACCATTGCCTTAATTTTGCTTCCTTTCATTGAAGGCATAGTTTCATTTTTATGCTTCCAAAAAATTAATATGTAGATAAAGACAACCCATCAGAAATTGATGTTCTTAGTCTCTTTTGAAGAAAAAAAATTCTTAAATCATGCCATTGCAATAACCTAATCTGATTTGTATTAGAGGTGAAAAAAAAAAAAAAAAAACAAAACTCAACAAAATCGAATGAAACCAAACCGATCTAGGTCAATTAGGTTATTTAGAATAATATTGAATCAATTGGTTTAATATTTTAGAAAATCAAAATATATTGGTTCAGATTTTTTTTTTTTTTTTTAAACGAGAATCAATATAAAAATCGAACCAAATGTATAAATACTTATGAGAATCAAAATATATTGATATTGAAATTTAAGGAAATAAGCAATTAAATTATGAAATATGAAGCAAAAACACTTACATTATTTATGAGAAATGTTATTTTTTGCCCAAAAAAAACATTCAAAAAGCAAATTTAAAATGAAAATGAAAATGAAACAAAAAAAAATTGAAAAAAGTAATCGAATTTTCATTGAAATCAAAACAAAAATCGAACCAACAGTTTTGTTCTTTATTGGACACCAGTTCATACCCAATTATTGAAAAATCGAAGATATTAGTTCGGCTCTCAGTTTGGCACAAAACGACAAAAATCGAATCGAAATCACTCCGAATTTTTATGCATCTTTCATGCAAAATTGAAATAATATTATTCAGTGATTTTTTTTATATCAGTGAATATTTGATGAGTTTGCATAGACTTATTTATTTTCATGGAATATATCTCATCCTACAATATTGAAATTCATAAATATATTCCCTCAAAAAAATCATATATATAGTTTAGGTAAGTTGGTAACAAGTAAACTTGTCTTTTAAGTAATCAAATTGATTTAAAGTTGATTCTTAAAAATAATAATAATTTAAAGTAATTGACTGAAATTCACTTTATATCACTTTTTACTAATTTGGAGTTTCTAATATCACAGAGATGAAGTGCAACTAAACAAACTTATGGCTAAATCACTTCTAAGAAAATGTAAGCATACACAAATTTGAATTAAAATCATTCTGTTGAGAGTATTTAAAGAAAAAAAATTAGTTTAATAACGATTAAAGTTGAAAATTTTAAATTTATAACCACGAGCACACATTTATACTAATTAAGGTATATTTTTGTTGACAATGAAAGTTCGACTTGTGTTCAAGTTAAACGTTTGTTGGACACATACCAAATACTTACTACCACAACATATATGCGTTGGATATTATTTGTACAAAATCATGGTATAGATCCAAATTTGATAGACATGTGACAATTATAAGGTGTACAAAATAGCCATAATAATACAAGACAAAAATAATAAAACTTGATAGTGATATATATCAAACTCATTTTTAAGTAATTATACAAAAATTTATTGACTTGTTTTTTTTTTTTTGTATTAAAATGATATATCTTTTTAAATAAATTAGTCCTTACTGTATGCAATTTTTAAATATTATGTTTTGTCCTGTCATCATATACTCAAATGGATAAACAAGAGCAATAATTCAATCATGTTTAGATTTCGTTTGTACAAAAAAAGAAATGAATTATTATAATTCAATCCATGTTTGATTCATCATTTATAATAATCGTCAAGTTTGACCTAAACTCAAGTGGCCATTTAGTTTAACTTAAACCGTCATTTCACATACTTCATGTTTAGATGTTATAGTTTTAAGTTTCGACCCTAAATATTAATGAATTTATTATTATTATTTTTTAACATTAAGATATTTCTATAGAGACCTTCCATGGGTTATTTTGTTAACCATGACACTCTATTGGTAAAAAAAATTTTGGATAACTAACATGTGATTTGTTTAATTAATTTATAGATCCACTTAAAAATTAATTTACTATAAATTCATTTAACATCCAAATGTTGTATGGTCAATCTACGATTTATTATTATTTATTTTGTTAAGAAATTGGGTGGCCCTAAAAAATTCCCAATAAAACATTAATATTAGCATTCAGATAGGACTTTATATTCCATTTTTTTTTTTTTTCTTTTTTTTTTTTTGTCTTTTTTCGAATTTCTACAAGTGGTTTTTTGTGAAAGATGCTTAAAAGTTGGGACCCGTGACTGTGACTTTAATACAATATGAAAAAGACAGAAAGGGAGACTCAGATCACTTCTTTCAAAATTGCCCTCTTTTACAAATTATAGATGAAAAGGTATACCTTAAAATACAATTTTGGTCTTTTATTTTGAATTTTGTTTTATTTTTTTGTTTTTTGTTTTTAAATTTTTAAATATCTAATTTTAGTCTTTATATTTTCTTAAAATTATCCATATAAAAAATTTAACATTGATTCAATAATATTAATAATGATAATACAAACAAAAATAAAATATAAACATATTTCTAAAAATTTAGAGAATAGTGCATTTTTTTTTAAAAGAAAAATTAACAAATAAAAATCAAATTTTCAAGTTTTATTTATTTAATAAAGTGACTAAAATTCAATATTTAAAAGTTGATGATTTAAAATAGAATAAAATTTAAAGTATATGAACCAAAATTGAAAGGTTAAAAGACATATTTGTCCCACTCTTAGCCATTTTTTACTCCAAAATTATTTTTGAAACATTTGGAAATTTGGAAAGAAGAATACGAATATTTTTAGAACAAATGACACCATTTTTGTAATTTAGCCAAAAAGGTAAAAGTCTCCCTCCAAATTTTATTCTTTTCTTGTATTATCATCTATTTAACTTTTCGAGGCAATGGGGTCCTCCAGAGTTTGACGAATTGAATTCCCACTATTTGAAACTCCACTAAACAAATTCAAGGAAAACTGCATATTAAATGTATTATAGTTCGAATCCACAAATTTTTTATACTAAGATCATAATTACATTCTATATCTGTATACAAATATATATATATATATGGCTGAGAAATTAGAGTGGATATCGAATCCAATGGCTAGAAATGTTCTAAAGAAAGCTACTTAGAACAACAAAAGGCACACTACAAAGCAACAAAAAAAGAAGAAACAGATTCTGCTGAGCGACTCATCAGCCTGCATTAAGTGCCTCCTCAGCCTGGCACTACTGTTGCTCACATGACCATATGAATTTGGATATGTATGCAGATTCGCCGTTGTGTTTCCGAACGTTCTTGCGTCGAACATTCCAATCATGGGGTGGATAATGTTCATTGTTATACTGCTCGAGCTGAATATCGACGAGGCGATGTAGTTGTGTGTTTGCGGGTAGTATGAGTGTGACTGATCAGGAGAGTAGTTGTGGGGATGAAGTTGTGGTCTTGGAGATGTGGGTGTCTCTGCCCCACATGCCGGACCAAGAGGCCTGCGAGGGATGGCTAGGCCAAGATGTGATGCTTTAGTTTTGGAGGGATTTGTCGTCTGGAATCTTCCGTATAGCGGGACGAGAGACGCGTGAGAGACTTCGGCCTTGCAAACGGGACAATGACAGTCCTCTGGTTGGCATTGTTGTTGTGCTGACAAGTTGTTGTAGTGTAGCCATTTATAAATGCAGGGCCAACAGAAGAGGTGACCACAAAGTGTTACAACTGGGTCTTGAACTGAGTCTAGACATATGTTGCATTCAAAGCCATTGGTGGAAGCTCCATTATCAGCATCTGAACCTGAAGCCTTGTTATCTAAACACAAAGAATTGTTGTTTTGCATCAAACTTTCTTCAAAGTACTGCTGCTCCATAGCCAGGTTTATGTTTTACCAGTCTTTTCTTCTTCTTCTTCTAATGCCTCAAGCTGACAAACATGTCCAACAACAAGAAATTCATAAACAACAACAAAAATTAAGAAAATGCTAGACAAATAACACATAGATTTACGTGGTTCACTAACTATGTTAGCTACATCTACAAAAAAAGGAGAGATACCGTGTTATTAGAGATAAAAATACAAATGTTTTGCAAAAAGGATAAGAGTTTTAAAGGAGTTTATACAACACATCTCTCATATAATCCTAATGCATCATTTGACACAAATTGCATAAAAAAAAAAACCACTAAAAAAATATAAAACACGATTTACATATTTTCTAAACTGGGTGCTTCGCCACTGGACCCGCCAACTGGCTGACCGGGCACGAGACCCTGTGCTAACTATTCAACATAGTTCAAGATTACCTCAACAGATAAAAACAAGAATACAATTAAATTCCAAGAAAATATCAATGAAATCTTGCAGAACTTGTTTAGAAAATCACAGAATACAAGGTTGCACAGAAGCAGACAAATCAATCAGCAATTTAGATAAGATGAAACTCTCTAGTCACGCCGTACAAGAAACTCAGCAATGAACAAAATAAAATACATTCGTTATAGCATAGTGATAAGATAACTGATGAAACATCCAAACAAATCATCCAAGTCCATTGCTTAGAATATATTTTTTATTGGGTCCCATGAATTGATAAGAATATGGGATGATCTGATCTCTGAAGTTGTCGTAAATACCAGAACATGGTGTTCTTGATCTTGACAGAATTAGATTCCATTTGTTTAATCATATCAAAATCAAGTAATGGAGTTTCATTAATAAATCAATCAATCAAATCCCAGAGCCACCCTAGATTATACTTTGCTAAAACAATGGTTAAAATCCCATGTGTAATACAGAACATGATGAAAGATGAGGATTCAAAATCTTTGCGTTCATAAGCTATGTTTTGAAGCAGATAAACTCATGAGCAAGCAAGCAAACCACTAGAAAAGTGAAAAGATCTTTCAATCTTTATGAACATAGATAAATCCAGAATCCTTATTTGGAAAACCGATCCAATAAGTCATAACTGTGCTTAGAAGAAACCAAGGAGAGCCCCAATGACATCTTATATGAGCCGGTAACCAATAACCCGTAACAAATGGTCCAATTCTCATGCTCCCAATTGTTGTTGAATTCGAAAAAAAGAAAAAATTAAGAGTTTTCCTTTAACGAAGTTAAAACAAAGGTAGGTGCCCTTGAGTTCTTCGACCGAAACAATGAATAAGCTTAATTGTAAAATCATTTATTGTTTCCCAGGTGCGAGCCTTGAGACAGGGCGTGGGTGCCCAGTCATACACTAGGGTAAGGCTCCGATTTCCGGTTATAAAAAATAATCATAGTCCAAATAATTAATAATCAAAATCAATATGCTGTGGGAATCCAAGCCCAAATTGCTATCAAAATCATAACTCCTAAACAAGACAGTCTCGAATGGATCTAACAACCAATCACTCTTCAATTTTCCAGAGAGTTGAAAATCCATAGCAAACAAAACTTTTAATTCAAAAGAGAATACCAAAATCTTCGTTAATCATCACTATATTGGCAAGGCATAGTATCCTAAACAAGAACAAAACAATTGAAAAAAAAACAGAGCATGAAACATTTCCTTCAGCACAGCAAGTAATCCATTCGCAGAAAACAAATAAAACTCAAAAAAGTTCATCCACAAGAACAAGGGATGAAACAGTTCGAATCGATGAAAATATCACGTTCAATGAAAAAACCACGAAAAACAAAAAACCCAAATAAAAACAGATTCACAAAACCCCACCTCCATTGACAACAGATCCAAAAACCTCGATCAAACTGAGAAACATACTTCAATAGAAAATCAATAAACAGAGAGAAATCGAAGTGGGGTGGAATCGAAAACGTACCGAAGCTTAATCGCGGGATTAGTATGTGGATTCGAGTAGGAAATTTTAGTTGAGTGAAGGAGCGGAAGAATTGGCGATGATTTTGAAGAGGAAAAGAGAGTGGGCGAGAAAAGGGGAATCTGTGATTCTCTGTAAATAGAAATCGGAACAGAAAATGGAAGATAATGAGACGATGACGATGACGCATTTCAAACTGTGGTTTCTCTTCAATCAAATTTATTTATTTATTTCTTTTTGAAAAATAACATTTTGATACTCGACACTTATTGCATTTTTGTCGAATCTGTTTATTTTTTGGACGGGAGTGAAAGTGAATGAAATAGTTAATAGTAGTATGAATGATTAACTACTCGTTTGGAGATTAAGATTAATAGGAGTGGAGTAATCAACTATTTGTTTGGAAATTGAGATTAAAAGTGATTGATATAATTTTTTTTTTTTTTAAAATGTGATTGAAGTAAATAATAACAAGTATATAATAACAATTATGTACTTATAATTAAAAAATTATGAATTTTAATTATTCGCTACAATTGTTTTTTTATTGATCTTAAAAAGTATTTTTATATTTTTTAATTTAATAATAATTCAAATCCGTGATATTTTATTTTATTGACACACATATACACCCTTAAAATAATTAAAAATATCATATTGAATTATCAATCAACTTTTAATTTTATATTTTGTTACTAAACGTATTAGTAACGTGAATTTAACGAACAATAATAAAAAAATTTGGACTAAATTTACGATTGAATAGACGGTTAAAATGTAAATTATTAAGGAAGTAGTAGAAATATATTTACCGAAAACTTGTAAAAATATATTCTTCTAGAAAAAAAAAATAGAAAGTAGTAAGATATAATGGTTTTATCAAGCAAAAGTAAACAAAATATCTTATATAATAGTTAAAATATTTGTTTCCTAATACAAAAATAGAAGACGAAAAAAATTCATAACTTCAAAATATTTATTTATTTTCTTACGTAACCTTATCAAATTTTGTTTCTTATTTTTATTAATTTTTAAATATTAACTACTAGAAAAATAAAATAACTAAAATGTCAATTTAATCTACTTTTATTTTTAATTTTATTTTATTTTAATTCTTTTAATTTTAAATATCAAATTTTAATATTTATAACGATAATACAACTAAAATTTAGTATTTGTTATTAATTTATTACTATATTCCATTTTCAAATTTGTTCTTATTAATTTTTCATAATTTTAGAAATATGTTTACATGAAATTTTTTATTAAAAAAATGAGATTTTTTATAAATTAAAATTATTATTAATTGATAATTTTTTATGAAATAATTCGTTTCATAATCGAATTGTGTGTTAAATTAGATTAAAACCAAGCTAACCCATTGACATTTTCAATAGAATTAAAATTATTTTTAGAATTAAATATTTTAATATAATGTTAGCCGAGATTAAAAGATAAGTTTGATGAGATTTAATGTGGAATTTGATAAAAGAGTTTTTTTTTTTTTAATATATAGAGAAAAATTCGAAGAGTAGTTAAAGAGTGATTGAGGAGGGTTAAAAGTGGCTATTTACTATAAAAAAAACAAAAGAGCTGTTTTGAATGGTTAAAAATGGATAGTTATAATAAAAAAAAGTTCTTTTATAGAGAAGTTAGAAATAACAACTTGGAATGAATATTTAGGACACGTCCAACCATGACCTAGAAAATAATGCTCACCTAGGTGACTAAGGCATATTCTATTTGATTTCAAACCCAAAAGATAAAAAGATAAAATAAATAAAAATATAATGGATCATATTGGACTACACAGATAGACATTAATATTTAGGTCATGTCTGGACATGACCTAAATATTTCTCTTAACTTGTTTAGATATGGATTTGAAATGAATGATTAAAAAATAATGATAAAAAATAAATTGTTAAAAAGATAAATATATGCAAGCATCTACTAATGTGGCCAAATTTTAACCACTCATTTTGTTTTTAATTTTGAAAAATAATCTCTTAAAACAAAATATGAAAAAATGAGTGGTTAAAATTTGACCATAATGGTTGCACATCATGGCAGCATGCAAGTATTTTTTTAGTTAAAATGAGTTATTTTGAGTAGTTAAAATAAATTACTAAAAAAATTATAAATAAGGAATTATTTTGATTAGTTATAAATGAAGAATTAAAAATGAGTAGTTAGAAACGAAAAGTTATTTTCGATAGTAAAAATGATGAGTTGTTTTGACTAGTAAGAATAACTAGTTTGGATGTGATTTTTTAGGGTATTTAGTAAATACTCATTTTAAATCATCAATTAAGTTCAACAAACAAACACCTAGAGCCTAATTGTATTTTACTTTTATGTTTATTTCATTTGAGTCTTTCAACTTTCAACTTTCAACTTTCAAAATTTTAATTTTAATTTATGTACTTTAAACAAAGGTTAAAAGTGTCCCCAAATGATAATCAAGCGGTTGAGGACAAGGACTTCAAGACATGTTTCTTTGAGAGATCTTATAATATCCTTCGAAGTATATGTGTCACAGTCTAGACACAGGCCAGTGGTGTCCTGGATATAGGAGAACAAAGTTTTGATTTCTCAATCTTTTAAAAAATAATAATAAAATAGAATATTAATCAAAATTAATTCAATAATTTTAATAGATTAAAAATAAAATGGAAACACAGAGGAAGAATATAATTTTTTTTTTTTTAAGAAAAATAAACAACAAAATTGAAATAATCAATTTTAAGTTAATTTTGTAAGTTTAGGTACTCAAATGGAATAAATTTTAAAGTTTTGAGACTAGAATTTGACTTTCAAAAAGATCACAAAATAGTATTTTGACTTTTTTTAATCATAAATTTTAGGGGATGTTACTATTTAGTTCATAGTATTTTAAAATTAAATAATTATATCACATTTCTTTTAAACAAATGTTTAATTGAGTCAATTTATTAAAAAAAAAATTAATAATTTGAGACATATTAAAAAAATGTTTAATTTTAGTCTGTGTCATTTTCAATAAGTTTATATTTAGTTTTTATATTTCAAAATCTGTATTATTTGTTCGACATACCTTCAATATGGTGGTCAATCTCTTTATTACAATTCACGTAATTAATGGATTTCATTTTTCGATAATTGATTAATTTCATTAATAAAACGCTAAAACATTTTCTTTTCAACGACCCATAAATGTAGAGTATTTATTATTATTATTATTACTTTTTTAAAGTAGTACTTTTTTACTTTTTAAAATAAAATATAAATGTTAATGTTATAAAGCTAAAATGAACGATAATTCAACTGATATAAAGTTAATGTTATGTAATCTTTATTACATATTTTTAGAGATCACTACTCAACTTTTTTTTTTTTAATTGTGAATTTGACATGAGAGGTTAGAAATTACTATTTATAAAATAATAATTTACACAATTAAAAATAAATAATAAAAAAATTTTAAAAAAAAACTACGTAGCCTAAACCTTCAACAACGGTACTGATTGAGTCAATGACATAATGATTTCATTGTTTAGTTGTAAACTAGTTCAACACCAGCGTCTCTCTTCCAATATGTACTAAAAAAAAAAAACCTTCAACAACGGTAAAGTAGTGAATTGTCTTACCAAACATTTAATCTCCTCAACCTTGTCTTGAACTCAAAAGACAAAACTTAGACTCATTTGCTCTCTTTCATTGTGTTTTAGTTGTTGTGTAGTTTTTGTTGAATACTTGGCACTATAGTTAATTGTGTTGCTCTCTTATTAAATGTTTAGTTTCTCTTTTGTCTTTTCTTGTACCATAAATAGGATATTTTATCCTTGTTTATATTGTAGACAAACTTATCCTTCAAAATAATATATGTGCTCCTTTTTTTTCTTTTTTTTTTTACTCTTCTATGCATTTCCTCCTAAATTCTTTACTATTTAAAATACAAGAAAAGAACATTTACGGGAAAAAAAGGCAGCCGTTTTTAATAAATAAAAGAAAACATTGCATGAGAAAACATTCATAAAGAAGTATATAAAAGTTAAAAATTATAAATTAAAAAAAAAACAATATATTTTTGTATCAATCTTGAACCTTTATTCACACATTGACGGTTGACTGACCACCATCCACCCATCATGTTCCACTGTTAACGGTCTCATGGTCTCTACCATGCAATCAAATCATGGCCGTTCATTTGTCAGAGAAGCCACAAATCAACGGTATAAAATGGATTATATGAAATACCAAATTTCTCTGAAACACATGGCACACGTGGCATGCAAGTATTCTAGCAAATAAAACGGCGACGGATAATGCACCGTCCACGAGCTACGAGCATTTGGAACGACCGACAAGTCGGTCATGACTTGCTCCTTCCACAAACGACACGTAGTTAAATCAACTCAATACTTTTTTTTTTTTTTTTTGGAAAAAATATATTTTTAGTATTTAAATTTGAAATTTAATTTCAATTTTCTGTTTTAGTAGAGGTTGGGGGAAGGAAATACCGATTTTAGGGATCGAATCCATTACCGTGGAATGGAAATGAATTAACACCAAAACAAATAACCAATTGTGCCACCGATCCATTCGATAAATTTAATTTCAATTTGATCTATATGTTTCATAATCAAACCCCTTTATCATTTACATTAGGGTGGTTTTTGTTCGGTTTTGTACCAAACTGACAACCTAACTGATATATTCGATTTTCAAAAAATTGATCTAATCCAATGTCCAATAAAAGATAGAACCATTGGTTCGATTTTTAATTGGTTCAGTTTAGTTTTAAACCCGATCCGATGTCCAATTTTTTTTTAATATATCAAAAATATTTTTCATAAGAAAATCACATAAACAACTATATTTCTAAAGGTTGGAAGTATTTTTTAACTTACTAAAAATTATATAAGAATGTTTTTTTACTTCAAATTAGGAGGGAATTAAGAAAATTTTCAACATTTTAAAAAATCTTCAAGATAATAGAAGGAACATGACTTTATATGATTTATTGACAAAATATATATGTATTTGTAATCTCGAAAAATATATATATGTATACTTCGGTTTGGATCGATTTTTATTGATTTTTTAAAACGAAAATCAGAACTGATCCAATATTTTCGATTTTTTCAAATTACAAATCGATATGTCCGATTTTGTGCTAAAAAACCGTTCCGATCAATTGGATTGGATTGATTCAGTTTGATTTTCGATTTTATGTTGCACCCCTAATTTTACATTTTGATAATGTTTATCTTTATTTTTTTATATAACAAAATAGTTGATAATGATATTTAGATTTTAATATATTGACATAAAAGAAAATAAATATAAAACTAAAATTAAAAAATTAAAAAATGTTCAACTTTTAAATATAGGAATTAAATTAAAATTAAATCTTACGATTAGGAATTAAAATGTGATTTTTTCTACTCTTTTTAATTAATTATATGTATTTATTATTATATTAGGACATATACTTTTCTTCTACGTAGCACCACTAGTTTTTTTTTTATTCTAAATTTTATAATTAATTGCTGCAGGTCTAGAGAAGATAAGGGTTGACTATGACTCGGTACATAAATATAATGAAATAATAGAAAAGAAGAAATTCAACTATAAATCAATAAATTAATAACAATTTTAATTCTGCATTAATAAGACTCTTAATAATCTTCAAACCCACTTTCGATAAACTATTCGACATATGTTTCAATAATGATTTGATCGTATTTATAACCAATTTGTTTTTTTTTTTTTTTTTGAGAAGCTATTTGAATTATTAATTATAGTGGATACACGAAAATAAATATCTTGGTTAAAACAAAATTATTTTGTTTATAGTATATGAACACACTTTTAACTAAATAATTACTTTTATAGCTTAAAATTTAATTATTCTCTTATATTTTCTTCATCATCTCGTATAAACTACTTTCGATATCGACACACACCGCAATAAAATGACTCAATAAGAGCCTACCCACTTTAGTCTATTAGATATTTAAAGAGCCTTTATCTGAAAGGGCATAAATCCCTCTTTGTGCTATGGGGGATATGGCACTATCAAAACTTGGTGTGACATAGCTCTGGGGTCTCCACCCCCTCCTGTTGATCTTGATCGAATCTAACTCTTCCGTGGTTATTGATGTTATTTCGACAGATTCTATAGATCTCTCTGAGTTCAACAATATAATTGTTGACATTAGGGACTCTATCCCGTTGTTGGGAAATCTTTCTTTTTCCAATTGCTTGAGGTCTTGCAACCACGTCGCGGATCTTCTTGCTCATGTTTCTATGTCTTGCCACTTTAATTTTGCTTTAGATATCCCCAATTGTGGGGGTGTGAGGTCTAATTTTTGAAGGGGCTGTCTCCCCCTCATATTGTCTCTGCTTTGGTTGAGGAATGTAAAAACTGTGTTGCTTTGGGCTAATTGGATATGTGGTTCTTTTAGGGAGAAAAAAAATGGACATATTCACTTTTTCTAACTTCATATACTTAACCTACTTTATCAAGATTTTTTTTTTATTATTAAATTTAATACTTGTTTAGATTTAATGTACTCTAATATCATACTTAAATAGTATGAGATCTTTCCAACAAAATACATCTCAATTATAGAGATGAAATTTGTTATTGACTTTATTTTTTT
Source organism: Sechiopsis laciniata (assembly GCA_037833695.1). NCBI lineage: Eukaryota > Viridiplantae > Streptophyta > Magnoliopsida > Cucurbitales > Cucurbitaceae > Sechiopsis > Sechiopsis laciniata. The sequence continues at coordinate 43,734 of JBBMKA010024174.1, read as the reverse complement.
TCTTCTTATATTTAATAATAAATAAAAATGCTTTTTTGAAATAGTAAATTACATAACCATAATGTGCACAAGTTATCACACTGACGCGAAGAGGTAATATTGTAATTTCAATAAAAAAAACAAAATGGATTAAAAAAAACTCCCACAAACTAACTTTTTTTATAAAAACAAAAAATTGTTAACTAGGAAAATATCTACATTTAGAGAAAATAATAATCAAATGTCTACCCTTTTAAATGGTTTAAATTTATGTCTAAATTTAAAATTTTAGAGTTTTTAATTAAATTAATATATTATAAACGACAATTGTACCCTTTTATACTTTTGCTTTCTTAATTTGTTTGATATCCCATATTTATACTAACTAACTCATTTGAAATAGAATGAGAGGGTAGCATGATAATTTTATTATTTAATGGTAATTCAATTTAACACTAAGGTCATGAGAGTAGTAGTATCTTCTTTGAATAGTTTGTGGTCTCTCTCCTAATTTATATTAAAAAATTAATAATAATAAAAAGAGAAAATTATTTTCCTTAGTCTTTAAATTTATAATTTAATTTCAAGTTAGTCATATATTTTAAAATTGCCTTTGACGTTTTAATAATACTCCATTTTAGCCTTTATATATATATATTAATTTACTCTTATATTTATTTATTATAAACTAAATTTAAGTGAAAATTAAAATAATTATTTTATCAATAAATTAAAATTTAAAATTAATCTAATAATTATTTAAGTCATTTTGTTATTAGAGGAATTAAAAGTGTTCAATTACACGTACATGCAACTTTATTTAGAAATATGCATAGACAATAGTCTGAATTAGGTTAATTTTCCGTTTTTAAAATAAAATGGAACTAACACCTTTGTTTTTTATTGAGTTCAAAAACTGATTGATTTTTTTGAGCTATTATTTTTGTCCGCCATTTTTTTTTATTATTATTCTTTTTGTTGGTGCTTGTATTTCTGATAGTTTCTTTTTATTAAAAAAATGTATATTAATCACGACAAAACTTCCAAATAATTACAATCTTCAAATTTATAGTGGAATTAAGCCTACCACCCAAAAGAAACTATCCTCACAAAAGCTATCACCAAAAAATAGCATCAATCCTTTGAACTATGGGCCACCCATTAGGAAGTCTATTAATTCAGAATGATTATTTATTTATAAATTAATTTTTTTACGTGATTTTTAACTATTTCTAGTTATAGAGTAAGATGATTTGTCTATGAAAATAATCAAAATATGTGTCAATTATTTGTCTAAATATTCATTGATGTCCAAAAAAAAAAAAAAATCTACAATATTAAGGCAATGAAAAAAAAAATTTGAAAATTGGTTGTAATCAACTTGGAGAATTCTTTCACATATCCATCGGAGTTCAACATCACTAGCAATATTGATTCAAAAATAAATAAATAAATAAATAACATCACAGCAGCATGAAATTACAAGCGATAAATAAGCGCGTCACATTCCTTCAAATTTCCAGCCATGGTATGTCCTTTTTTATATATATAAAAAAGTAGAAATGTCCATTTTAGTGTCTAATTAATATGAATTGTTATGATCTCTCGTTTCATTGTTTTACAAATAAATAAATAATAAGAGAATATAATTGAATGCACATAGATATTACAGAAATTACTGTTATAAAAGATAGTACAGAAATTTAAACTGGAAAAAGAAAAAGAAATTACATCCATAACAAAATGAAAATAGAGTATAGTAAGTTAATTGAGTGTATGAAATTTCAATTGGCCTATTAGCTCAGTTGGTTAGAGTATCGTGTTAATAATGCGACAGTTGCAGGTTTAAGAAATTTTAATATTATTGTGGAGCTTGTTGTTCCATCCTGACACATAATCTCTCATCTTTTTAAAAGATATTTTTAATCTTTGCTATATATACATATAAATATATTGAGCATAGATATTCATATACTTCAGAATTGATTGTTTACAAGTTTGTTTGATTTATATAGAGTGAAATGTTCCCTAAAATTTGGAGTGTGCATAAATTTGAACACGTACAATAATTTCTTAACGTGATTGTTTGATTAGCAAGGCAGATTTGACCAACAATGGGTTTTTTGACCACTGTGTTTGGCCCGATAAGATATAACCTAGCGGCCCATATTCTCTACTTTTCTCAAAATAAGAGATGAAATGTCTGCACTTCAAAAGCCTTTAATTTAATGTCTAATTTGAGATAGTAGGGGAGAGAGGTATTTTATTCCCTTTATACCCTTATGTTTTAAATTTAAACCATATTCAATTTTGGAATTAAAAAAAAAAAAAAAAAAAAAGAGTTATAAGCCCTTAAATTGTGAAACAAAATATTGTTTTTCATAAAATTTGAGTCGGTAATTTTTTCTTTTAATCTTAAGAAATAAAATAGATATTTTTATACTAAACAAGAAAAATCAATACTTTTTCTTAAATTTGAACCAATAAATAATCCTAGATTTGTGGAGGTACAAGTATGATATATCATTCTTTAAGAGGAAAAGATATGAAATTTGTTTCCATTTTTATAGAAAAAAAATTATCAATATGGAATATAAACGAAAAATATTGACGCCACATTAGAGTTGGCGTCGATTTTGACTGTACATTAGGGTTAATGTTATTTAATTTAAAAACAATTCAATTTCAATTTTCGAAATTATATATTTTTTTTAAAAAACATAATCCACAAAATCTTATTTCATTTAACAATTTCCACAAAATTTGGTCAGATTTTTCTTTTTATTGTTTTAAAATGAGATATTATCACTTATATTAGTTATAGTAATTTAAAATTAAATTAAAAAATCATCATATTACAAAAGATATCGTAATTTAAAAAATATATAATCTAAAAAGGCAACACTAAGAGCAATTCCACCGTTTATCAATCCGTTCCCATCACTATTTTGCCCGATCATAATTTGCAGAAAATCTCACACAACTGAAATCAAATCAATTGTTCATTCATGTATTTGCAATCCAACCTATCAATTCACAATAAGATTCTGTCTATGGTGCAACAACTGCAAACTACTAATCCAAAATTCATATCTATATTAAAAAGTTTTCTCCTTTTCTTTTCTAAGTGAAATCATCGCTCACAAGTCTTTGTTCATCCAAATGGGTTTGTCAGTTTTCACGATTGTTCTTCATCCAATTTGGTGCTCTTCTTTATAAGGTGAGTGGAGCAATTTTAGAGAAAGGGTAATTGCTTCTCTCTTGGGCAAATATGACAAAGTTTTTTTTTTTTTGTGTTCTTCTTACTTTAGCAGTTTTTCGTTCGATGAATTTACCAATTAGGCCACAAAACTTTGAAGACAAACTCAGACACGGCAGATAGTCGAACGTACTTCTTCAGAAGGGAGATGACTCACCTTATGGTGTGGAAGAAGATGATTGGTGTGGAAGAACACGGAACTCAGACACGTCGGATGTAGTCGAACGTATTTCTTCAGGCGGTGTTGACTCCCTCTTATGGTGTCGAGGAGGACAGAACTGAGACATGTCGGTGGATGTAGTTGAACGTACTTCTTTAGAGGGGATCGAAGATGGCTAGGCTCTTATGGTTGGAAGATCACGGAACTCAGACACGCCAGATGTAGTCAAACAACTTCTTTGGAGGAAGATTGCTCGTCTCTTATGGTATGGAAGAGGATGGAACTTAGAAACATCGGTGGATGATGGGAAGATGGCTCACTCCAGTCACGATGGTTGAGTTAAGCTCTTTTACCATATTTTAATTCGTTAAAAAAATAAAATAAAAGGTATGGAAGAGGATGGAACTCAGAAACATCTGTGCATGATGGGAAGATGGCTCGCTCCACTCACGATGGTTGAGTTAAGCTCTTTTACCATATTTTAATTCGTTAAAAAAATAAAATAAAATCATGTTGTCTCAAGTGGCATCACTTCCTTTCGTCTTAGAAAAAGTATTGGCACCAATTTATTTTTTTTAGATAACAATTAATTCCAATGAATCGGTTCACAAGTTACCTATAATAATCAAAATGGTCGGCTATACAACAATTTCATTATTTGATGATAATTCATTTTGATATTAACAGATTTTAAAAATCGGTATTTAGTTCTTATTTATTCGAGAGGGTCTTTGATCCCTTTCCCTCATTTATACTAAAAAACCAAGTTCCCTATAATAAAAGCCATTTATGTTTTTTAATTTTAAATTTATTTTCATTCAAATACTTTATAAAAAATTCATCTTCTTTTAAGAATGTAGGTTAGCTGTTTTTTTTCTAAATTTTGATTTGATTTTTAAAAATATAGATATAATATAAATATCAAAGTACCAAAAATCATATGATGAATTAGTTGTCATTATGCAAATTTCAAGAATAAAAATTAAAATAATTATTGGTAGTTTGAGTTAATAGGTTTTTTTTTTTTTTTTTTTTTAAGAGTTAATAGGGGTTATGTTGGTAGTTTGTGTTTATGGAGCTTCAGCCATAACTAATTTTTCTTATTGGTTGTTTGAGTCCGAGGTCAAAGATTTAGTTGTTGTAGCTACCAACGATTTCGATCAAAATAATATAATTTTTTTTAATTTGAAATCTATTGGATTTGGTGGGTTTTCTTTTTGTTTTTGTTTTGTTTTTTTGAGTACGTGTGTTTTCTTTTTGTAAATTGTGAAGATCCGTCCTTTTTTTTTTGTCGTTGTTATATCTATAGACCGTAAATATTTGCATTTTTGCTATCTTCTCTTTATAGCTTTTCGATTGACTTGTCCAATAACAATAACTATTTCTACCAAAATTGGTGTATTAATTTCTTATATATTTTTCCACTTCATCATGATAGCCTATTTACTGATTCATTTACGTCAACGAAATTTATAGCCAACTTACCTTATATTTAATTTAATAATCAAGAAGTTATGGCAATAAAAATAGAATTTTAATAACATCTTGTATAATTTAATAATCATTAAATCTAGTTGAAGTTATAAGTTTGAATCACTCGCTCTAAATACTGTTGAATAAAAAAAATCATCATGGGATGACCTATTGGTCAATAAGATTTTGAAGAATTAAGAGGTGATGTGATTCATTTGTGATATAGTCATCTAATTAGGAATGAATTTTCTTGACATGTGAATATTGTAAAATCAGACGATATATTTTATGAAAACTTATAAGATTAGGCAAATTCAGAAATTAATTATAAATATGGTCATTTTAAAAAAAAATTAACAATCATAATACTGGTATTAATAATACATAATATTGTAATCGTGAAATGGAAATGAATTAACACTAAACCAGATAACCAAACGCGCCACTGAGTCAGTACACATAATATTGTATTAATAATATATAATTATGTATTAATGAGTGTTAATAATACATTATTGAATTATATTTATGATTATGAATATAAATATTTTTAAACTTGATTACATTTATAATTATTATGATCATCCATTATAATTTACCTATATTTTATGGTAATAGTTGAGGTGCTCACAAACTAATTCGATCCTAACTTAATTTGTATTATGAAGTTTGCAAAAGCCAATCTCGATGCTTTGACTTGACCTAATTTAAAACTTTGTAATAATATTTTTAATTTTAATATTTCCACTGGGGATCGTGCGGGGTCCCTCATAATATTACTTAATCACAAAGCTAAATTTGAGGAATAATAAAAAAAGAAAAAGAAAAACTTGCGGGGTGCAAATGGGGCGCAATTTCAAAGCAAGCGGGTTGCTTAGTCAACCTTTCCTTCACAAAAAAAAAAAAAAAATAATAATAATAATAATTCACAAACTCCAAACACAGGTGGCCAATGCTCATTCGACAGCTGGATATTTCGTTTTTTTTTTTTTTAATATATAAACGACCTTTTTTCTCAAATGTCGAAACAAAGACATGTGATTTGCAATTTCGAAGATTTGAATTCGTCTTCATTTCGAATTTTAGCATACTTTTATTCCATTTCCAAAACTCGCTTTTACTTTTTCTTTTATTTAAGACATTTCCACTAAAGTATAAATGATCAACCAAAATAATTATTTAAAAACAAAAAAAAACCAAAATAAGAAATAAATACCATTATTTTGAAACAGTTTTTTTAGATCGATATGTTTTTGTTTTTTGTTTTTTTGAAAAGGATATGTATTTCTTTTGTAGATGAGCCAAAGTTGAGCCGAACTTACGGACTTTACTTACATATTGATTATATGGAAAAATTGTATGATCTTATTCAAGAAAACATATAAAAAAGTAATTTTTAGGTAAGTAATTATTCTGAATTAAATTTATAATCCTTTGATTTTAAGGTTTCTTGTTTTATAGATTAACTCATGGTGATTATTTTAGAATTGTATATTGTCTTTGTATCTTTTGATGGTGATTGCCTAAACTAGATAATATTATTATTTTTTTTTTTCAGTACAAATTGGGAGAAGGGACCAAAAAACCATACATAGAGGGAATTATTGCTCTTAAGTAATATGAGAATGAAATACCGACTTCTAAACTTGAACCTATCATCGTGGAATTAAAATAGACTAACACCAATCAAAATAACCAACTGCACCACTGACCCATTCGATTAGTAATAGTTGAAATTGACAATTCCTTAAAATGGTAAGAAGCCGAGAATGTTTAGAGATATATATATATATATATATATATATATATATATTTGTAAACACAAAATACATGTATTTGGTTGTTTCGGGGACTTTGTGTGTATAATAAAAAAACAAAGTATTTTAATCTATAACACAAAATCAAAACTAATTCATTTGTAGTAGAAAATTCAAATTGAATTCTATCCCTAATTGAAATCTATTAATGATAGAATTCAATCAATGATAGACTCATTCTATCACTGCTTGAGTTTTCTATTAGTGATAGAACTCTAAATTGAGTTCTATCAATGATAGAAATTAATGTACTGTAAATGAATTATTTTAGTCATTGTGCTGCAAATATAATATACAAGATAAGATGTGCTGCTGATGATAAAATTTATTATTATTTTTAATTTTTTTTTTTTAAAGATAAAATACATCCATTTTGTAGTCAACATATCAATTTAAGAATGTGAGCAAATTTCAATAACCAGAATTATCTCTATATATTTTAAGTGGTATTTTGAATTAAAAGAAAAGTCCATTGTATATTGTAAATTTATACATGAATAAATTATTTAGAGAATGGGTTAAAACAGATAGTTGCAGATGCACCCAAAAATATGGTCTATACCTTGGATGATCATGTAGGTAAGAATTAGGACGGCAAGGACCCACATTCTCCTAAAGTATCTTAATTTATGTTAAATTGCAATTTATAAATTACTTTTTTATTTTCCAAAAAAGAAAAAAAAAAACTAAACAAAACAGTGTATTAAACCCACTTAAAGGGTTACAAGAACTCTCTCTTGAGAATCGAAATAGTCGGTGATGCGTTGACTTGATTTAAGGTTATAATCCGATTCAACTCTATGATTATGAGTTATCTTAAAAATAAGTATTTAGCTTTCATCTTATTTAAGAACAGCACTATCATATATGTAGAACATAAGAAGAGTTTTGGGCCATAAGAACTCAAATGTTACCTACGAAAGTAAAACTCAACCAATACACTTGTCACTCATTTATCTATTAACTCTTCCTCAACATGCCAACGAAGAGACAAACTTGACACAATAGAAAAACGAATATGCAACAGCTAACAAACCTAAATGCTATAAAAATGAAATACAACATCAAGAAAACCCAAACAAAACCACAATCGCGAAGACCAACGACAAAAACAAAAATAGACAAATCATCATAGAGAAAATTGAACCGAACTGGAACCCAAGCTGATACTATTGAGCCAACGACCTGGTTAGGGACCAAATTGATTTGAAGGAACCGACAGTTTGGTTCACCAGCCCAATCGGCTCACCCCCGAACCAAATCATTTGGTTCCTCGATTCTTTCCAAAGTCCACGACCCAAAAGATATTTTCCCATTTCCAGAAGACGTCTCTCCAAACTCCTAAATCATCTGAACATTCATCTCCAACTCTACTAACTGAGGAGACCTTGCACATGAAATGATGACAACCGTTCGACCGATCACTTTTTTTGTTGAAAGATGAAATTCAAAATCTTCATTAAAAAAAAAAAAAGTTAAATCGTATTACTTAAGTCTTCCTAATATAAAACATTTTGATAACTTCACAAAACTAGCACACTTTTCTATTCTTGCAATTTTGTTAAAAGATACTATATTTATGAGATGTTTTTTTTTGTTACCTTGGCAAAGACTCCGAACATTTAGAGGTGAAAAAAAAAAAAAAAAAAAAAAAAAAAAAAAAAGACTCCGAACATTTAATTCAATACTTTATAACAAAATTAGGGAAAAAATAATACTAATTTTAGATATTTTGAAGTTCACAAGAGGATGAAAACGATACAAAACGACAAGATGATACGAATAAAACGACAGCCCAAAACCAGGAGTCGTCTTCTTCTTCTTCGGCTCAGCCTCCATTTCTGAATCCGCTACTCCCAAAGCTTTTTCTTCCAAAACCTCTCTTCTCCGGCGAAATCCGAAGCGATTCAGAACCAAATCGGAGTTTCTGTATTGAATCCGGCCGCCATTTCAATGCCATGAGTACTCGCCAGCGACCTCCGTCGGCCGACGAAAACGAACCCTACAATATAATACCGATCCACAATCTCCTCGCCGACCATCCTTCACTCCGTTTTCCTGAGGTACGAGCCGCCACCGCTGCCCTACGCGCCGTCGGCAACCTCCGGAAGCCGCCGTATGTTCAATGGCTCCCTCACTTGGACATCCTCAATTGGCTTGCGCTTTTCTTTGGATTTCAGAAGGATAACGTTCGGAATCAGCGGGAGCATCTTGTTCTTCATTTGGCTAATGCTCAGATGCGCTTAACTCCTCCCCCTGATAACATCGATACTCTCGACGCTACCGTTTTGCGGCGTTTCAGGAGGAAGCTGTTGAAGAATTACTCCAATTGGTGCTCGTATTTGGGGAAGAAATCCAACATTTGGATCTCGGACCGTCGTGAGGCGGATCAGCGCCGTGAGTTGCTGTACGTTTCGTTGTTCTTGCTTATTTGGGGTGAGTCTGCGAATTTACGCTTTGTTCCTGAATGTATTTGTTACATTTTCCATAATATGGCTATGGAACTGAATAAGATTTTGGAGGATTATATTGATGAAAATACTGGACAGCCGATATTGCCCTCTTTATCTGGTGAAAATGCTTTCCTGAATTGTGTTGTTAAACCTATTTACGAGACCATAAAAGCTGAGGTTGAGTGTAGCAAAAATGGTACTGCTGCGCATCGTGTTTGGAGGAACTATGATGATATTAACGAATACTTTTGGAGTAAGAGGTGTTTTGAGAAACTCAAATGGCCCATTGATGTAGGTAGTAACTTTTTTGTGACTTCTAGCAGGAGTAAGCATGTGGGCAAGACTGGATTTGTTGAGCAAAGGTCTTTTTGGAACTTGTTTCGGAGTTTTGATCGCGTATGGATCATGTTAATTCTATTTCTTCAGGCTGCAATTATTGTTGCTTGGGACGGGAGGCAGCCGTGGGTTACATTGAGAGAGCGAGATGTCCAAATTAAGCTTTTGAGTGTGTTTTTCACTTGGAGTGGCTTGAGGTTTCTGAAGTCATTGCTCGACGCAGCAATGCAGTATAGTTTGGTTTCTAGGGAAACTTTGGGCCTTGGAGTGAGAATGGTGATGAAATCCATTGTTGCTGCCGTATGGACTATTTTGTTCGTCGTTTTTTATGTGAGGATTTGGACGCAGAGGAGCCGAGATAGAGTTTGGTATAGACAGGCTAACAAGGATGTGAGCAATTTTCTTATTGCTGTAGCCATTTTTGTTGTTCCAGAGGTTCTGGCTTTGGCTCTTTTTATCATTCCATGGATTAGGAATTTTATGGAACAGACCAATTGGAGGATATTTTATATGTTATCCTGGTGGTTTCAGAGCAGGACTTTTGTTGGTCGTGGGTTGAGGGAAGGCCTAGTGGACAATATTAAGTACAGCTTGTTCTGGATTCTCGTGCTTGCTACAAAATTCACCTTCAGTTTTTTTCTGCAGATCAAGCCCATGATGGCCCCAACAAGAGCATTGTTGCAATTGAGGGGCGTGACTTATGAGTGGCATCAGTTCTTTTCGAGGAGTAACAGATTTGCTGTCGTTTTACTTTGGCTTCCTGTTGTCTTGATCTACCTCATGGATTTGCAGATTTGGTATTCAATCTACTCCTCTTTTGTTGGGGCAGCTGTTGGGTTGTTTGATCACTTGGGTGAAATACGAAATATCCCACAGTTGAGACTGAGGTTCCAGTTCTTTGCCAGTGCAATTCAGTTTAATCTAATGCCTGAAGAGCAACTTCTTAATGCCAGGGGGACGTTGAGGAGCAAGTTTAAAGATGCTATTCATCGGTTGAAGCTTAGATATGGTCTTGGCCACTCTTATAAGAAGCTTGAATCTAACCAGGTTGAGGCAACCAAGTTTGCTATAATATGGAATGAGATAATAACTATTTTCAGGGAAGAAGATATTGTCTCTGACCGTGAGGTTGAGCTATTGGAGTTGCCCCTGAATTCTTGGAACATTAAAGTTGTTCGCTGGCCATGTTTTCTTCTTTGCAATGAGCTATTGCTTGCACTCAGTCAGGCCAAAGAATTAATAGATGCTCCTGACAAATGGCTTTGGCATAAGATATGTAAGAATGAGTATAGACGATGTGCCGTCATTGAAGCCTATGAATCTATCAGACATTTTCTACTCCAGATTCTTAAGCATAATTCTGAAGAGAAATCAATTATGACAGTTTTATTCCAAGAGATTGATCACTCTATTGAAACCGAGAGGTTCACAAAAACATTCAACATGAATGCATTACCAGAGCTTCATACCAAGCTAATCAAATTTGCTGAGCTATTGAATAAACCTAAGAAAGACACTAACCAAGTTGTGAACACTCTACAGGCTCTTTACGAAATTGCTACTCGAGACTTTTTCAAGGAGAAGCGAAGTGGTGATCAACTAAGAGCTGATGGATTGGCTCTTCGTAACTCAACCTCAACCACTGGGCTTCTCTTTGAAAATGCTGTTAAGTTTCCTGACATTAGTAATGAGAGCTTTTACCGCCAGGTTCGCCGTTTGCATACTATTCTTACCTCTCGGGACTCTATGCATAACATACCAATAAATCTTGAGGCTAGGCGCCGACTTGCTTTTTTTAGCAACTCTTTATTCATGAACATTCCTCATGCACCTCAAGTTGAGAAAATGATGGCTTTTAGTGTTCTGACCCCCTACTACACCGAGGAAGTATTATACAGCAAAGAACAGCTTCGCACTGAAAATGAAGATGGAATTTCAATTCTGTATTATCTGCAAACAATTTACGTTGATGAATGGAAAAATTTCTTGGAGCGTATGCATCGAGAAGGGATGGTGAAAGACAGTGAAATTTGGACGGACAAGCTAAGAGATCTTAGGCTATGGGCGTCATTTAGGGGTCAGACACTAACCCGAACTGTGAGAGGAATGATGTATTATTATAGAGCCCTCAAGATGCTGGCATATTTAGATTCTGCTTCAGAGGTGGACATTAGAGAAGGATCACAAGAACTTGGTTCTATGAGACAAGAAGGTAGTATTGATGGAGCTGCCTCAGAAAGAATACCTTCATCTAGGAGCTTAAGTAGAACAGGCAGTTCAGTAAGTTTGCTTTTTAAAGGCCACGAGTATGGGACTGCTTTGATGAAATATACTTACGTGGTTGCCTGTCAAATCTATGGGACACAAAAAGCCAAAAAAGATCCTCATGCTGAGGAAATTTTATATTTGATGAAAAATAACGAGGCCTTGCGGGTTGCCTATGTCGATGAGGTTTCTACAGGGAGAGAAGAGAAAGATTACTATTCCGTTCTGGTAAAATATGATCATCAGCTAGAGAGGGAAGTGGAGATTTACAGGATAAAGTTGCCTGGTCCCTTGAAGCTTGGAGAGGGTAAGCCGGAGAACCAAAATCATGCTATTATCTTTACACGTGGTGATGCTCTGCAAACAATTGATATGAACCAAGACAATTATTTTGAGGAGGCACTCAAAATGAGAAATCTCTTAGAAGAATATGGGCGCAATTATGGAATCAGGAAGCCCACTATCTTGGGAGTTAGAGAGCATATTTTTACCGGTTCTGTTTCATCACTTGCTTGGTTTATGTCTGCTCAGGAAACTAGTTTTGTCACATTGGGTCAACGGGTTCTAGCTAACCCATTAAAGATTCGTATGCATTATGGTCATCCGGATGTGTTTGATCGTTTCTGGTTCATGACTAGAGGTGGAATCAGTAAAGCATCCAGAGTGATCAACATCAGTGAGGATATATTTGCTGGCTTTAATTGTACGTTGCGTGGAGGTAATATTACACACCATGAATACATCCAAGTAGGCAAGGGTAGGGATGTTGGATTGAATCAGGTGTCCATGTTTGAAGCCAAGGTGGCTAGTGGAAATGGGGAGCAAGTTCTTAGTAGAGATGTATACAGGTTGGGCAACAGGCTCGATTTCTTCCGTATGTTATCGTTCTTTTACACTACCGTTGGATTCTTTTTCAACACAATGATGGTAACATTAACTGTATATGCATTCTTATGGGGGCGACTTTATCTTGCTCTAAGTGGTATTGAAAACGCTATCGCAAATGAATCTAATAATGGGGCACTTGCTACAATTTTGAACCAGCAGTTCATCATTCAACTTGGCCTTTTCACTGCACTGCCAATGATTGTAGAGAACTCGCTTGAACATGGTTTCCTCGAATCAATCTGGGACTTTCTGACCATGCAACTTCAGCTTTCATCTATATTCTACACATTTTCAATGGGAACTCGTGCTCATTATTTTGGAAGAACAATTCTTCATGGTGGTGCAAAGTATCGGGCCACAGGCCGTGGTTTTGTTGTGCAGCACAAAAGTTTTGCAGAAAACTATAGGCTTTATGGTCGTAGCCATTTCATTAAAGCAATTGAACTTGGTTTGATTCTTATTGTTTATGCATCACATAGTGCAGTATCTTCTGACACATTTGTTTATATTGCCATGACCTTGACAAGTTGGTTCTTAGTAGCTTCGTGGTTGTTGGCCCCGTTTGTATTCAATCCTTCTGGTTTTGATTGGTTGAAGACTGTGTATGACTTTGATGAGTTCATAAGCTGGATATGGTACCGCGGTAGCATATTTGCAAAAGCCGAACAGAGTTGGGAAAGATGGTGGTATGAAGAGCAGGATCATTTAAAGACAACTGGGTTTTGGGGAAAGGTTATGGAGGTAATCTTAGACCTTAGATTCTTCTTTTTCCAGTATGGTGTTGTATATCAGCTTGGAATTTCTGCTGGCAGTACGAGTATTGCTGTTTACCTACTGTCATGGATATACGTGTTTGTCGCCTTGGCAACTTATGTGATTGTAGCATATGCTCGGGATAAATATGCTGCAAAAGAGCACATCTACTTTCGGCTTGTCCAATTCCTCGTTATTATACTTGCGATAGTCATTATTGTTGCCTTGCTAGAATTCACATCATTTAGATTCCTCGATATCTTCACTAGTTTGTTGGCGTTTCTTCCCACGGGATGGGGATTATTGCTGATTGCTCAAGTACTCCGGCCCTTCCTCCAGTCAACCATACTTTGGGAAGTTGTTATTGCTGTGGCTCGATTCTATGATATATTGTTTGGAGTTATCGTCATGGTTCCGGTGGCGGTGCTATCATGGTTACCTGGGTTTCAGTCAATGCAGACGAGGATCTTATTCAATGAAGCTTTCAGTAGAGGCCTTCGAATATTCCAGATTGTTACTGGGAAAAAATCCAAGGTCGATCAAGATTGAGGTAATTGCTTTCTCTCCATCGTTTGCATATCAATTGCCAATAGGCTGCATCGATATAGAATTCATCTCTATTCAGTTGACAATGTTTTTGAAATGATAACTGATCATGAAAAGTTCTCTATCTATTTCAGGGTTAGAGAACGTTAGCAGATGTAGAAAAATCAAACGACACGATAGCTCAAGTTTGTTCTTTCATCCGTTGAGTTCTTCGAACGCCAAAATCACGTTGCCTCATTAGGCAGGTTTGATCTCTCATATGATGATATTTGGTTTGCATTTCATATTTTCGTGTATGGATCAATCAGCTTTTCATAGGTAAATTTGTTGGTAATTTTGGGAAAGTTTTATGTATTATATCCTCCCACATCACGATTACACTGACACGGAAGAATTCGTCGTAGTAGATTCGTATTATCTGATGATTGCTTGAGTTATTGTCATTTTTTTCTTCTTTGGAAGATGCAGTGATTCGTTGATGTAAAAAGGAACATAATGCTTGTAGGCTTATAGCTCTTCACAGTGCTTTCTACTTATTGAGATTTTACATATATTTTTGCAGTAAATCCTGACATCTACCTTCCTGACTCTGTTTTGTTGATGAACAAACATTTTTTTGGTGAAGAAAAATTGTTATTGTTGCTTGTCATTAGGGTTTATTTTGGATTGTTTGTTTTCAAAGAAACAGAGAAACCACCCCATGTGAGAATATCTCTAATGTTCATTTATTTTCCTGCATTTTCTCCATCTAAACTGAAATAAAGCAAATCTCTGTTTGCTCATCCCTTTCTTGAAGAAGAGCCAATGACGAGGAATTGCTTCTTTTTCCATCTGAGTTTCTCCAAAGAAACAAAAAGAAAAACCCATTTGAAATTTTCTCTCATTTTCCCACACCATCCAGACAAAAATAGACTACTCTTTTGTTTCTATGCCACTCATCTTCTGTTTTCTTTCGAGAAAATGTCTATGTCATGAATTGTCAATGCATTTTTTTTTAGACTTTCTATCTTTAGCTTGGCCGCCTTGTAAATATTATTTTTAGGGTAAATTATAAATTTAGTTTTATGTGTGGAAGAAAATTAAAATTTAATTTCTATGCTCTTAAAATTTAGAATTTGGTCATTATGGTTATGGTTAGGAGAAAGTTGAAATATAGTTCATATGATTTGAAAAATTAGAACTAGATATTTTTTTTGGAGCAAATATAATAACTTGAATTTAGTCTCTTTAATTTGATAAAAATTTGAATGAGTTTTTATGATTGTAATCATTAGTAAATTAAATGAGAAAGTTAGTTATTTGTCAATAATTATGGTGTGAGCTTAAAAATCATAAGGTTACATCCGTGCACTCAATTACAATTGATATATATAGCTTGGACTAATTCTAATGTTTGAAATTAAAAGAACTAAATACAAACTTTTGAACCTCTATGAATTAAAATTTAACTTTCTTTTAATTTTAGAGACTAAATTTATGATTTATTTTTATTATTATTAGATAATTATTTTATTAACCTTTTAGACATTCACGAGTTTCAAAGAATGAATATTACCATTTTTACCATGAGAAAAACGTTTTTAAATGATTTTTTTATCAAGAACTTCAAAGCAGCCCCTAGTGATTTTCCTTACTGATGGTCAATTTCACGTCTAGTAAACTGATTCACCCTTGAATAAGTTGCTAAACAGATACAAAAAAATTCTTCATAAATCCTCACAGAAAATAGTTAAAATGTCGTTAGCATCGTATCGATTCATAGCTTACAACATCTTGGGCCTCGAACTCATTCCTCATCGGAATTATGAAGACAACGGTTAGCACGACTTCGAGCCCTCGAGTCTCCAAAGCTAAAGAAGCAAGGCACTGGCTATAATAATTTTGACTAAATTCTGAATGTTGGAGGATTCGAAAGGATTTATATTATGACATATATTTGATCAAAAACATTACAGCTGGTACCAGTTCAAGTATAGTATGGTTTTGAAATTCAATACTATAGGTTAAACTAACTAAACTATTCTGAATATGTATCAACAAAAGAAGCAAAGAGTAGAGGCAAAATATAGAGCAGGAACAAATTGAATTTTCTCAAATATTAAGATATAGTCGGATCCCCATTTCTCAGCACACATATTTCAATGCTTTGAGTTGTTGGATTTCTCCCCCAATTCTTGCCAACCTGCATGACTGCTCTATAATAAGCCTATATATCGATTGTCTTTCCCATGGGACGATTCCGAAATCATCATTACTCTCGTCCATTCCTTCGACAAGGAACTGCCATGCTAACGAGCCAGCTCCCGATCGTTTCCTCTTCGCAGATTTGTAAATGACGTTGTAAACAGTTTGGTAAAATCTATCTCTCTGCTCTGGGGTGAAGCCAATGTTCAGGTTTGACAACCCAAATTCAGTAAACATAACTGGTTTCTTCAGCACTTCGTCACCATCTTCAATGTGAGAGAGCATCCACTTGGAGACAAATCTCAGCTCGTCTTCAAAATCTTGGTCGTGGAACCTAATCGATGCAGTTCGTTAGTTTCGTGACATAAATAACAGGCTTAGGAGCATAGACATGATTGAAATATTAGGAATTGGATGCTCTTGAAGACAATAAGTGCAACTGAACCTGGCACGCACAGCACAATGATAGCTTAACAAGTTTGCAGTTGCGGTTCAATGCTTACCAGTGGTCGGGATAGATATGAACAGAGGCAAAATCGACGTATGGTATCTCAGAATTTCGGATGAAGTCAGATCCGAGTCTTGATGCCCACGCTTCCGGGTTCACAGTAGACTTCTTGGGGCTATTTGGACCATAAAATCCCTCCAACCCAACAGTTAGTAGATGCTTCTTGTCGATAGATTTGATGTAAGCTGACATTTCTTCAATCCACTCCTACAATTTCATTACTCAAAATAAGTTTATGCATAGATATAAACAGGGAAATGATAACTTTCAAAAGTACAAGATTCGCATATGTCGATTATAGAGAGAATAGAATTAAGTTCTTATTCACTTATCGATAATAGAATAGTTTCAATGTTGCTTCTTAAATAGAGAAAGTCTATTTCCTAATGAAGGAAATTTAAAATATAAGGAAATTGTATAATAAGGAAAAAACTATATAAAAAACTATATATGAAATAAATACATAAGGAAAGAGTCAAATAATTCAACAACATAAAATCCCAAGCCAAAATCAAAATTGAGCTATAAAAAGACACTGGAGTACTATAGGTTCAATGAGGTTAAGTTTTCATTTGGTTCAACATTCAAAATTAGAAAACCCAAAACTTTACAACTTAATTGAGAGGAGTATCAAGATTTGAACCAGAGTCCAATTGTTTCAACTTTCATTTGGCTCATTAATCAAAAGCTTACAACTTACTTGAAGTGTATCGCCCGAAGCATCGGTCATGCAACGTGGCTCATTAATCAGTTCCCATCCAAAGATGGTGGGATCATCTCTATATTCAATTCCAGTGATAGAGTTCTTTCTTGTCAGGACAGTCTGCAAAGTATAGTGCACAATTAGAGCCAGATATAGGTCCACAAAACTGATGCTTTGTACGACAATATTATCGATACACTGCGCTACAAAGACAACCTACCTATAGGATCAATAAACTTAGCACCCATAGCATATCTTTAGGATGAATTGCCAAAACATGAATGTTATGAAAAGTATTGGACAAACTTATTCTTTAATATGGAATGTACCTTGAGATAATTCTTAAAATAAATTCGTATCGATGGATCGTAGAAGAAGGAATCATTGGAAGAGCTTAAACCAACACCCTCTTGCCAAGCCCACTTCACATACTGAGTCTTTCCACCATATGCCTGCAAGTTGTCGACTAAGCTAAGGAGAAGCCTTATCCCATGTTGTCTTGATTCTGCAATAACATGATCCAACGCCTGTCATCAAGAAGAACCTGTTAAAACTTAAGCTCAGAACAGTACAACTTCACATAGGCATTTGAGCAAATCGAACAATGTCGTCAACTAAAATAGATCAATATTTTTTTTGACATCCGTAGTATCTGGCCAACTTACTTGCACCTCGACTATTCTCACCAGACAGGTTTCTAGAGGTAAAATAACGACAAAATCATGTTGCCTCATTAGGCAGGTTTGATATCTCTCATATGATGATATTTGGTTTGCATGTCATATTTTTTCACCTATCATCAACTAAAACAGATCAATATTTTTGGGGGTCAAGTTACACGCACCTTGACTATTCTCACGGGACATACTGCTTGTGATATGACCTATTTACCCTATGTTAATTATCCCTAAACCCCTTAGATGGTTAGGGAAGTTAGTTGGTTAGTACCTTCTTTCATATGAAATACTGCTTGAGTATTGATTGACTAAGTCATTGAGTTGAGATGGAGTATTAAAACTCTATAAACTTGATCCTACAATATAAAGAAAACATGTATACATATACATATACTTTCTTGTATATAGTTTGGATAGTGTGTCCTTTCCCTGGTGGACATTATAAAAGGAAGATATCTGGTTTTTCAATTTGTTCCAGTGCTCAATTTACGAACTTAAAACTATATTGTCAAGTAAACAAACAAAACCAACTTGACCCTTAACAGAACTACAAGTTATAATGCTTTTTAATCGGCTTACAGCACGTGAGAATTCAAATCATGCTCCATTAAATTCAAGCAGCAAAGATACAGGTACCAAACAGGACTCTGACCAACAATTTATTATCCTTAGTCCAATTAATGTTTCTTAAATAAATCATAATGGCGAAGCCTGGTGTTCCTGTTTCTTGTGATTTCAAAAGTCATTCCATCTTGTTTAATGACCACCGACAAAGCTTTCTGTCGGTGGAAACTCACAGCTTCCTTTCTTTGGCCAATGGAGCTTTTCAACCACAGCAGAATCGCTTCATGTCGATAGGGGTGTTTGGAGTAAGAGATCAAATCAATTATGCACGATTAAGTCACCAATAATCATTCTCCATAATCACTATTCATCTCTTCCATTATCATTATTCGTCTTCCTCATAATTTCATTTTTCATAATCACTTTTCATTTTTCCCACAAGTAATATTGTTTTAATATCCGTGAGTGTTTGATAAACTTACCCACCTCCATTATTCTTACGAGACCTATCATTTGACCTTATAATATTTGGATATTAAGAAAATTAGTACGAAATTATTTATTAAGTAGGTGGCTATTGTGTATTGACATAGATCTCCAAAGTTCACTTTTGTTCGTCTAACAATATTTTGTTATGATTGTTCTCATTAGAATATTTTGTTCTTCCTAATCATTTTTTTTGCACCCCAAAAATAGGTAATTTCTATAATTATTTCTTCCATCCCAAAGATAGGTAACTCTATTCAATCTCCTTCACCTCAAACACAACTAATCATTCTCCCCATCACTATTAATCATTCTCTCCGTAGCGTATTCTTCCCATAGCTTTACTACCCGATAATCGTTCTCATTCTCCATACCCGAAACGCTCCCATACTGATTCTCAGACCAAAAAACCAAACAAGAACACACAACCAAAGCAAAGAAGAGCAAAACAAAACAAGAGTTCAATAACCAAAAAGAAAATCAATCACAAAAACAACAGGAATAATCTCAGATGTACCAAAAAAATCAGCTCAAAGTAAAAAAACCAATACCTTAAAGACTCGTTCATTAAACCTGCCCGGAGAAACCTGAAGGGCATTATAGCCGCCATCATTGAAAGCCCAAGTCCTGCAAACCGTAAGCCCCATCTTCCTCGCCGCCAGAAGCATAGCTCTAACTCTAGGCTTTCTATATTCCTCAACCGCATGATCCATAAACCAATAAGAATTCCATCCATTGATATAAAACGCTTTCCCATTCACCATGAACTGCGTTCCATTTCTCTCTACAAAATCCATTTTCGGTGGCTTTGTATCCACAATCTTCAAATCCCCAAACGACAAGTAAATGAAAGCCAAACAAGATACAAACCCCAAAATCGGGTAAAACAGCCCATTCCCAGCCATCAAATACTCAATCTATGAACACGAAACTGGCAGAAATCGAAAACCCACAAACCACTGAGGACGATTCTTCAAAAATCTCAATGGTTTATGGCAACCTATAGAGAAAAATCAAAGAATCGATCACACCCAGATGCGATTTCAGAACACTGAATCGCAAGGACGATGAATGTCGGCAAAATCAGCCGATCTTATTGAAAAACACACAAACCAGTGAGGACGATTCTTCAAAAATCTTAATGTTTATGGCAATCTATCAAGAAAAATCAACAAATCGATCATACCCAGATGCGATTTCCGAGCAATAAATCGCAAGGAAGAGGAATGTCGGCAAAATCAGCCGATCTTACAGTAAACCCAGATCCCTAATTCCACAACAAATGACGGCAAATGATTCTTTGGGAAGATTGAAACGTGTAATGGGTTAGTAACAATTCTTGGGGTTTGGGGAATTTATAAAGAGAGAAAGAACAAAGAGGATATGAATTGAAGAAAAAGTAATGAGAGATTAAGGAAAATGAGCAAAAAGGGGTTGAGATTAGATATGAGTATGGTGGAATGTTGGTATCTTTCTTTCGATGGCTTAAATCTGTAAACCCTCTTTTTTTTTCTTCCTAAAGTAAATGAGTTGCTTTCAAATTTCAACAAAATCCAGCAGATTTAACTAATCTTCTATTCAATTTCACCATTTTTCTGATTTGAAGAAGAAAAGACCAGGTAAATTGCTTGATACTCGCCATTAATTTCTCTTAATGTACAGACAAATATCTCATTAACAATTACGGGCGACAGAAGGAAAAAAACTTCTGAAATCTGAATTATCCACGTGTTAGAGTTCTTCCTTGTCTCCCACAATTTTTTTTTATTTATTTATTTAATTTAATTTATTATTCTTACATATTAGCTTTACATTTGAGTGATGTTCATTTTCTTTTTGAAACCAGTGATGGAGCTAAGAGAACTGTTAATTATGTGATTAGAAAGATGACTAAATTACTTTTAAATTAATTGAATGGGTTAGTGATGCATTAATTATTTTAATTGGTGATAATTCAGTTCAATTCTACGGTTATTAGTTTGATCTTAAAAATTGTTATTTGACTTTTATATTGTTTGAAAGCCGCCCTAAATGACAATAGATTGATGATATATTTATTTTGTGATTATTTAGGGCCTTAGTTGGTGATTTGAATTGTTTTCCTCTTATAGTTGTAACTTATCCTCTATTGTGTCACTAGCTGACTTTGATCCCCTGTTATTGGCAATTAAACAAGTGTCAAAAGGGTTCTTACATTTCTATGTAAACACCCACTTATCACAGATATGCTTTGTTAAAAATATTTATTTTGAAAAATAGGTAAGAAAAATGAAACTTTGCATACTAAATATCAATCCAAAGACTAAAATTTGATTTTATTAAAATATCGAAGTAAGAATATTTGCTGAAACCTATAAATTAAATATAAACTTTATTCACGTCTAATAATGTTTTCCTTTTTTTCAAAAAAAGAAACAATAAAAAGAATTCAATAATATTTATGTGGTTGATCTATTATTTTGGTTGTTCAATAAAAAATGTTTAGCAATGAGTAGATTTGCAATTTGTAGTCATAGATGGCGAAGAACGTAAGAAGTAATTAAACAGGGTAAGCTAAAAATAATCCACATTTGTTTTTATCTCCATTTATGAGTCAATAGGCTTTTATTTGGTAAATTATTAAGTATTGCTAATTATTGTGAAACTAATCAAAGAAGAACATTAATTATTAGAGATTGCCATGATTAATGTTGTCATTAGTGGTTGCCCAAGTAGCTTAGTAAAATCTGGCAATTGCTGATTAATGCAAAAGTAATGCTGGACTAGTCAGCTTTTATTGATTGAACAAATGGGAGTTTTTCTTTTTCTAAGCAATTGGAAATTGTATAAAAAAATACTGGCTAAATTAAGAAAGATACCCTAAATTATGGGACTTCTGTCGAACATAAAAAGTTTTAAAAATGTCTTTAAATTTTTAAAAATAACTTTATTGTTAATTTTGGATGAAAACACCGAATGAGTCAATCACGTGTTGGTTATCTTAATTGTGTTAATTCATATTATTTGAGAGTAATAGTATCCTCTCATGATTTCTTGGTTCCCCTCTCCCAATTTGCACTAATTTTTTTTTTTTTATGAAAATCTTTAAAATTTTGTTTCAAAAAATACCCTCAACCTTAATAATGTTAAAAAAGTCTTTATCAATAATTTTTCTTTTGAATATATTAAAGTTTTGTTTCAAATAGGCTAAACATAAATTCTAAGATTTTTTTTTTAATACCCATGAAAATTTAAAATTAATGGGTCTTTCTATAAAAAAAAAGAAAGAAAAAGATTTAACATATTATTAACATTTGAAATTTTGTAACAACAATTTATAAAATAAAGTCATTAAATGTTAGTTTAAACTAGCTAAAAAATTTAGGATGTATAATGTAACGTGTTTTAAATTTAGTGATGTACTAATAATTGATAAGAAGAATTTCTGCTCATAAAGTATGAAATTTCAAATATTAAATCAGTGTAATTAACTTATATATTTTTTATTGGTTGATATAATTAAATTTATTCAAATTGTTCAATTATGTTAAATTACTAATCAATTCAAAAGTTTAATCGATTAAAATAAATTTAATTAATCAACACTCACCTTCACTTGTGAGTTTAGAAATTAGAGAACTGCACTACAAGCGAAATTCAATTTTAGGAACTCGTACTTAATACCTTACCATATTGAAATATAAACAAGAAGATGCTACCTTCTATCCACTTGATCTTAAGGCCAGCTTGTAAAATAATGCAATAATAATAATTATAATAATAATAATAATTATAATAATAATAATTATTATAATAATAATAATTTATAATGAAGGCAGTAATTGTTAATGGCTAAATTAAGGCTACCGACTGCAGCTATAACGAATTGGGGAAGTACATATAATTAAAATAGAAGTTGTACCAACTTTATTCTAAATTACTTTGTGGCAACCCTTTTGAAATTAACCAAACAATTATTAGATTTGGTTGCTGAATCTCAGATTTAATATTTATGTGCATTACTGGCTAAATTATCATAATCCCTTCTTCCAAAATTAGGTCAGAGATTTAATCATGAAATAATTGGTGGCCCTACTCTTAGGTCTGCCTGTCTAATATTGGTTGGTATAAAAATTACTAAACTAAGACATAAAGTTTTTATTTATTTATTTATTTTTGAAACCAAGACAGAAAGCCTGTTGAATATTATGTTACTGTTATTTTAGATTAGAGAAGGTGTTTTTTTTCTTTTCTTTTTTTTTTTTGCATAACTTAGGTGCATAAAAAAGATTCTTAATGAAGTCGAATTATGGATATGAAGAATGGAATTTGATTTTGTACCCCACAATAACAATTCAATAATACGAGTGTATGTTCATAATTAAAAGGTCATGAATTTGAGTTTTACCATTTTTTTATTGTTATCGAACTGAAAAAAGATTTATCATTGCATTGCATCTTTGTAATGCCACAGTAACAATTAGCTATTTCTTGTTCTTTTAATTTTGTTATTATCTTGTCTTTTTTTTTTTTTTCTCTATTTCATATTGGATTTAGGTGAAATAAAAAGCAAATGTGATCCAACGCTCTCGCAAGTAAGATATTCTTGCTTAATGTTCAACATAGCCCAAATTTATAGCCAATAACTCAAAAAGAAGGATTTGCAAACTCCAAACATAAATCCTAATTATCTATCAAATAATTTGTCTATATTTTTTTTACTCTATTTGATGTTGGATTTAGAGGAAACAAAGAATAAATATGTTGCCAGATCTCTAACCTTATACTCTCCTAATTAAGCTATCCTCGCTAGCTTGTTAATTCAATAATATTAACTAATTACTCATATATCAATCGATTAGCATTGGGAAAGCTGTGGTCTGACTTCTCAGATAACAAGAATCATGGAAAACCTTGATATATATTATTTTATTGATAAAAGATTTTATAAATTAACATTGAAAGTTTTATTAAACAAAAACTGTTATTAATAAGTATTCCCATGTATAAATAGAACATAGATGTTCTATACATATACTTGCAAAATTTTAGAAAAATACATAAATGTCCCGAAAATAACATTACACTGTGTTTACTATCCAAAATAATGTCGTTACTTTACCTAATCATCAAAATAATAAAGTTTAAACACATAATATAATCTAAGGAGAGAAAATTCAAAGATATTAGAAGAAGAAAAAATGACACCCCAATAACTTCAAAAATAAGAATATACCTAGACTTCAAATCTCCACTAAGAATTATTAAAAAAAAAACGATGAAATTGTGGCAGCCAACTCTAATAATTCCTAAAAATAATAGAGATGATAGAGAATAGTAAGCTTATCGATCTAGTGGACCACAAACGCCAACAAGTTGAACCGTTACCCAATCCCATTCCATATTCCCATCTCAAAAAAACCAAAACAGACCGGAATTATTGAACTCCGAGCCAAACGCCAAGCAATCCAACCCAAAACAGCACTGCAAAAACGTTGACTTCCTTCAACAAAACTTTGACCACAAACCCCACCATTATCTCTTTACTCATAGCCACCAACCTCCTCCTCGACCTCCCAATAAACGCCAGCAACACCACCACTGTGATCCACGTCACCACCGCCGCAGCCGCCACCGCTACTGCACCCGACGCCATCGCGAACCAAACCAACAACCCAACCGCCACAACCGCACTGCAACTCCGAACCAAACATAACACAATTACTCCGCATCCAAACGCCACTGCCCACAACTTTGGTCTAAAAAACAATTGTCGGGTTTCTTCTGCCGTCATCGAAAAAGCTTCAGACTGCTGGAAAGCCCTTAAACTATAAAACTTTTTAATATATTCAAAATATAGGAGAGTGAAACTCCAATTCTTCAATTTAAAAAAAAAAAAAAGAAGAAGAAGCTCGATTGATTTTCCTATTTTTGGGTTGTTTTTTTTTTTTTTTAAATAAGTAATTGGGAATGGGGAAATTTCGAAGTGGGTATAAGAAATTGAAATTCTGAGTGAATAATAACGTGTGTGGAATGAGTGAAGAAATAATTAAATGTGTGTGGTTTATTGATTGGGCAGTTGATGTTGCAGAGAAACAGAACAGGAAACGATAAAATGGGGTTTTTGGGATTGGGGAATAATAGTCCATTACTGCAACTGTAATGACGGCTCTAGCCTTTTCCTTTTGTGTACCTGTGGATCACTTTTGTAATTTTTAGCTTACTTTTCTAGGCTAAATATACAAAATACATTGAATAATGACGGGTTTGTGTCCAAAAACTAAGAAGAATATTTATATCATGTCCGAATATTATATAAAAAATAATGGCTACTTACGTGGCTCAATATGAATCACAATCCATTTAATTTTAAATTTAAAAGATTAAAAAAAATAAAATAAATAAAAATAGATTGTAGCCCACATTGGATCACATAGGTGGATATTATTTTATATATTATGTCCGGACATGATGTAAATATTTCTAAAAAACTAATAGCTAGCTTGATGTCCAATAAAATCTAAAAAACAAAATCTATAGCTAAAACAAAGATTTGCAAAATTCAAACATATGTATTTACCATCATTTGATTCTATATATAATTTATTTGTTACAAACATATCAAAGAAAAGAAAATGGGAGTTCCAAAGCTAAAATATATGAATCAAGAGAAAATTACTCCTCTATCTAGCTCAGTAGAGAACACAATTTTTGGAAAGAAAAAAAATTATGTTAAAAATAAAATATAAAATAAATGCGGTGAGCGTGAATCAAACTTGTGACAACATATTCAATCTAAGTGAGCTATCCCCACTTAATATTGAAAAAGATCTCAAATGAATAAGGTATAGCTTCGAAACTAACATTTGCAAGCTTCAAACATATTTCTACGATTCTGAGTGAGTATTTACCATCATCTGGTTCTATAATAATTTGTTTCTTACAAATATGTCAAACAAAATAAATGGATTTTTAAAACCAAAATTTATGAATCAAGACAAAACTACTCATCTATCTAGCTCCCTAAAGAACACAATATTTAAAAGAAAAAAAAGGGAAAAGAAAAGAAATAGGTGAGCGCGGATAAGAAAATAAATGGAGTTTCGAAAATTAATGAATAAAGCTACTCATCTATCTAGCTCCGTAGAGAACACAATCTTTAAAAGAAAAAAAGAAGAAGAATTGCAATGAGCATGGATCAAACATGAGACCTTCAAATCTTCAGTCTGACGATCTCCCAACTGAGCTATCCCCACTTGATGTTAAAAAAAATCTCAAATGAATAAGGTATTATTCCAAAACTAAGAAGAATTGCGGTGAGTGTGGATTAAACACGCGACCTTCAGATCTTTAGTCTGACGCTCTCCCAACTGAGCTATCCCCGCTTGATGTTAAAGAAAATCTCAAATGAATAAGGTATAACTCCAAAACTAAGATTTGCAAACTTCAAACATATTTCTACTATTTTGAGTGAGTATTTATCATCATCTAATTCTATAATAGTTTATTTCTTACAAACATGTCAAAGAAAATAAATGGAGATCCAAAGTCAAAATTAACGAATCATGATAAAGCGACTCATCTATCTAGCTTTGTAGAGAACACAATCCTTAAAAGAAAAAATATGTTAAAAAAAAAAGAAGAAGAATTGCGGTGAGCGTGGATCGAACACGCGACCTTCAGATCTTCAGTCTGACGCTCTCCCAACTGAGCTATCCCCGCTTGATATTAAAGAAAATCTCAAATGAATAAGGTATAACTCCAAAACTAAGATTTGCAAACTTCAAACATATTTCTAAAGAAGAAATATGTTTAAAAAAAAAGAAAAGAATTGTGGTGAGTGTGGATCAAACACGCGACCTTCAGATCTTCAGTCTAACACTCTCCCAACTTAGCTATCCCCGCTTGATGTTAAAGAAAATCTCAAATGAATAAAGTATAACTCCAAAACTAAGATTTGCAAACTTCAAACATATTTCGTGTGAGTATTTATCATCCTCTAATTCTATAATAATTTATTTCTTACAAACATGTCAAAGAAAATAAATGGAGTTCCAAAGCCAAAATTAATGAATCATGACAAAGCTACTCATCTATCTAGCTTTGTAGAAAACACAATCTTTAAAAGAAAAAATATGTTTAAAAAAAAGGAAGAAGAATTGCAGTGAGTGTGGATCGAACATGCGACCTTTAGATCTTCAGTCTGATGCTCTCCCAACTGAGCTATCCCCACTTGATTTTAAAAAAAATCTCAAATGAATAAGGGATAACTCTGAAACTAAGATTTGCAAACTTCAAACATATTTCTACGATTTTAAGTGAGTATTTAGCATCATCTACTTCTATAATAGTTAGTTTCTTACAAACCTGTCAAAGAAAATAAATGGAGTTCCAAAGCCAAAATTTATGAATCAAGACAAAATTACTCATCAATCTAGCTCCATAGAACACATTCTTTAAAAGAAAAAAATATGTTAAAGAAAAGAAGAAGAAATGCGATGAGTATGGATCGAACATGCAACCTTCAAAACTTTAGTCTTATGCTCTCCCAACTGAGCTATCTCCGCTTTAAAGTCAAAGAAAATCTCAAAAGCATACATAAAGTATAACTTAGAAACTAAGCTTTACAAACTTCAAACATATTTTCGAGTGAGTAGTTATCATCGATTTTATAATAGTTTATTTCTTACAAACATGTCAAAGAAAATAAATGGAGTTCCAAAGCCAAAATTTATAAGTCAAGACAAAACTATTCATCTATCTGGCTCCGCAATGAACATGGATCAAACACATATGTTTAATCTAACACTCTTTCAATTGAGCTATCTTCACTTGATGTTGAAAATCTCAAATGCATAAACCACAACTTAGAAACTAAGATTTGCAAACTTCAAACATATTTCTACGATTTCAAGTGAGTATTTATCATCGTTTGGTTCTATAAGAAGAAATTATTCATAAAACCTTTTATGTATGAGGATGACATATTCAAATTTATGACATTAAATCATAAACATAATTTATATAGGTTTTTTTTTTCCTTTTAGAATACAGTAATTTGGGATAGGAGATTCAAACTCATGGCTTTTTTTATGATTGGATGTACATTAATGCTGCTGAACTACCATTCTTGTTGACATATAATGGATATTATAAATAAGTTGTGTTTTTGTTAGTTCAAAATTTTAAAATATTAATTTTATGGTTGGATGGATTTTAAAACTTAAATTTTTAATTTTAAAATATTAAAATCAACTCATTAACTAAATACATAGGTCATAAAATAAAAAGGAAAAATATAAAATTATCATTAAATTAAGCAATATATTAATATTTTTTATTCCTATAAATTCCAACTTGCATTGCTTGGGGATTATTAAAGTACTAATAAATGAAATCTTTATAAACCAATTAAATTATGAGCAAATAATTAGAGATTGATTATCTCTTCAAAGGAACCCATAATACTAACATGGCACAAAACAAGTTGGTATTATTTTTCAAGTTAAAAGCTAAAGCAAAACTCAACAAAGGCGACTAATTTTGTTAACAATATTATGGTCAAAAGTTGCCTTCAGTAAGCATTTAAAAAAAAAAAAAAAAAAAAAAGAGAGAGAGAGAGAGAGACTTGGAATAAAGCAATTTTTTCAATAATAACGGGAAATTAAGTGAGAAGTACTACTCAATTTGGCTTATGGAAAATAAAGGAGCAACAGAAAATAAGAAAAATTTGAAGTTCAACCTTAAAAAAAAAAAACATTTTATTATCAAGGAATGGTACAATTAGTTGAAAGTTTGGACTTTGAAAATATACACTACATGAAATTTTAAGTTCGAGACTCCTCCAATTATGTTTTGACTCTTTCGATGAATCTCAATACTATGTCATAAGAACATGCTGTTGGTATTGAGTAATCAAAAATAAAACGAGACGCAAAATTGATAGTTTTCCTACCCCATTCATATATGAAAGTTTTCCTCATACAAATATAGAATAATGTTTCATGTTTAAAAAATTTTTTTTTTTTGTTAATTTATAATTTTGTTTTTAATATTGTTATTTTCTTTTTGAATTCTTGAATTGTAGATGAAATTTTGGTCATTCTTATATTTTAAATTTTACCTATCTTTCAAAAAATAAAAAAGTAACTAAACTTGCTAATAAGAGCAGTAACTCAACGATATCAATATATATTCAATGGATCCTTTGTTTTCGTGGCTAGTCAAATATGGACTGGTTCATAGATCTTTGGGTTTGGACAACTAAGGAACCATTGTAATCTCAAAAAAAAAAAAAGAAAGAAAAAAAAGTTCAACCTTAAAAAAAAAAAATTGGTGGTGGAAATTAATAATATTTTTAAAATCTCAAATAATAATCGTATTATCATGATAAGGAGGTCATGAATTTGAATTTTATTTATTTATTTATTATTATGATTATTATTGTTGAATTAAAAACAATACTATTATTAAAAATATATGTATATGCGCATTAAATTAGAGTCTTAGTTCATTTTTTAAAATTTTTTATTTTTTAAATTTTTTTTATTTTTGTAAGCTAATTTTAAGGTCGTTAATATAAGATGTTGGTTGAATTATGTTCATTTTGACAATTTTAGTCCAATTCCTAAACTTTATGAAAGTTTGTTCTATGAACATTAAAGTGTGATTGTACATAAATATCTATTAATACCGTGAAATACCATTTCATAAAAAATTCAATCGATACCATTTATAGAAATTGAAATCTTTGGTGGTTTAAACACAAAATTGTTTTGTTTTAATGATAAACACTTTTTTTTTTAAATGATAAATACATTTTTTTTACCATATATGGATGAAGGAATCAAACCTTTAACTTCCAAATAGTTAATACAAGATATCATTGAGCTATATTTATTTATAAATACAAAATTCCAAATGAAGTGTACTCTCGGACAATGGCTTGACATATATTCAAACTATATTTGAAAAAAGTTAAAAGTTAGTTAGGAAGTTATAATTTCATATTTATGAGTGTTTTATCACATCTTAGAGAAGAAGTTTTTAATAATCATTGAGATTAAATTATAATTTTCTTTGAATTAGAGAAACCAAATTTATATTTCAATCTTTTTCAATTTATCTCCTACCATTATGGGTAAATTATAAATTTAGTCTAAATGGTAAAAAAAAAAAAACAAAAAGAGTTTAATTCATATAATTTAAAATTAGAATTTAATCTATATGATCGGGAGAAAGTTAAGATTTAATTTTATTGTTGGTGAAACCTACATAAACGATAATATCGATGTTCATGATCGAACCTATTGAATTGAATTAGTATCAAACAATCAAACCAATACGCCTTAGTTAAATTGTAATTTTTAAACACTAAGAACAAAGTTATAGTTAGTTATAATTTAACTTAAAACCATTAACTACATTGTGCTGGCATTCTCCTATTATATTTTGTTTCCATTTATTATTATTTTATTTTTTTTCAACAATTGTTAGATTGCCAGACCATAACTTTGAAGATGGTAATTAGTTAACTCAAATTGGGTACAACAGTTACTAAATGCATCATCATAGAACCAACTCATTCATTTTAAATTCACTAATGATATCATATATATGGTTAAATATAGAATTAACATAAAATGACAGAAATTGATTTAAAAAAAAAAAACATAAAATGACAGAAAAGAAAAGCAAGATTAATGAAGAAAATTGAAGGGAGGGCAAAGATTGAAAGATAAAATGAAAACAGAACAGTTGAGAATTCGAACAAAGCTTACTATTTCTGAGTCGATTCTGCCATTTCACTTTCGTTGACTTTAATTAAATCCGTTTCAAATTTGCTAATTTAGACTTCAAATTCTAATCCAAATCCTGAACTCAATTATATGATTGTAGTTGTGGATATTAATTTTGACTCCTTAAACAGCCGGCATTGGCCGTCTGAATATCATAATCCTATAAACTAATACCCAAAATACGTTTACGATTACGCGTTTGGTATTCAAAAGTCGACTCCCCCTATGTTCTTTCTTGATCGCCAATTTATTTCGTTTAATGGGTTTTTGTTGAAAGAATCGCCAGTGGTTAGAAAAACAATTTGATCGATTTTTGGTTCGTAATTTATGGGATATTTATCGTTGTGAATTTCTGAAGATATTTGAGTTTTGATATTTGTTTATTTGCTGCAAAAATGGGTTGCCATTATTCGAAGCTATCTGTTGATGAAGAGGATATGCGATTGAATTCTCTGAAACGAGCTAAAGGTGTTCGACAAAATGCCTCAAAGAGAGTAGATAGGGTGAAAACAAATGGAGGTGACTTGAAAGTTACATATTTTGATAAGAAAGTCAATGGGTCAAACAGGGTATATGATGATCAAATTGAGAAAAGGAAAAGGGAGAGATTGGAAGCAGCCATTTCTGCTAATTATCCTGGAAAATGGAGTATTCCGAAGGCTGTGGAAGCAGAGCAAGTTGCAGCTGGTTGGCCGAGCTGGCTCTCCTCTGTGGCTGGTGAAGTGCTCGAGGGATGGCTGCCTCGAAAAGCCGAAACATTCGAGAAACTAGACAAGGTATGTAGAAGTTGTGAATGATTGTTGATCTGATTGTGTGTCTGAAGATCAATCTGAGTTTCCTGTTGCTTGTTTGGTTTGGTGTGTGGTTTCATTTGCACAGATAGGACAAGGGACATATAGTAGTGTTTACAAGGCTCGTGATATCATTAACGGTAAACTAGTCGCTCTAAAACGAGTTCGATTCGACAATCTTGATGCGGAGAGTGTCAAGTTTATGGCCCGGGAAATCCTTATCCTTCGTAGGCTTGATCATCCAAATGTGATCAAGTTGGAAAGCTTGATTACGTCTCCGCGTTCATGTAGCTTGTATCTCGTTTTTGAGTACATGGAGCATGATCTTACCGGGCTCGCATCTCGGCCTGGTGTCAAGTTCAGCGAACCGCAGGTAATCATATAAACTGCCTTTTAGGATACTATTTTTGAAGATGATGGGCTTGGGGGATGTAGGTATGCAGTTTAGCATAGAATTCACATCAATCCAATTCTCAAGAATCTAACTTCCTTGTGTCCATGCTAGGTGAAATGCTATATGCAACAACTTCTAAGGGGGCTTGATTATTGTCACGGTCGTGGTGTCCTCCACCGCGATATAAAGGGCTCAAATCTTCTAATCGACGACAATGGTATCTTGAAGATTGCAGATTTTGGATTAGCCAGCCCTTTTGACCCGAATAATGGTGTTCCCCTGACTAGCCGTGTAGTGACTCTATGGTACCGACCACCCGAACTTCTGCTTGGAGCTTCTCATTATGGGGTTGCTGTGGACCTGTGGAGTACTGGCTGCATACTAGCTGAGCTATATTCTGGGAAGCCTATCTTACCTGGAAAAACTGAGGTAGAGCACCGTAATTTGTTCTCAACTTCAGCACTTCTATTCCATATAAGAAATTTGTCTTCTTTTTCATGATCTACCTAATGCTACTAGTGATTTTGGTAACTCAAAATCTTATGATTTATTAGTCTTTCAATGTATATGAACTTTTGAAGCTATTTTCTGCAGGTGGAACAGCTACATAAGATATTTAAACTTTGTGGATCGCCACCTGAGGATTATTGGAAGAAATTGCAGTTACCTCATTCAACTGGATTCAAGACGGCTCAGCCATACCGACGATGTATCGTCGAAATGCTCAAGGATTTCCCATCTGCTGCGGTCGCTCTCGTAGATAAGTTGCTTTCTGTCGATCCTGTTCATCGAGGAACAGCAGCTGCTGCTCTAAAGAGCGAGGTATAGCTACCTTCCTATGAAATCATTTGAAAACTACTCTGATGTTTAGCTTCTCACAATAATGATATTAACAAACATTTTTTTCCCAGTTCTTTATGTCGAATCCTCTCCCTTGTGAACCTTCGAATTTGCCAAAATATCCTCCCAGCAAAGAGATTGATGCGAAAATACACAGCTACAGAAGGTAACTATTATGAATCATCGGAATAACAATCAAGAATTAAAGAAAACGCAAGATAAAAATACAATGATTTACGTGGTTCATTAACGTCGTGTCAGCTACGATCACGGTTAGAGAAGAGAAAGTATTTTATTTAGGAGATACGAATACAAATGCTTTATCAAATGGGACTAGGGTTTTAAGAGATCCTCACTTGCAAACCAGGTAGGGGGTCTCAACTAAGTAATTGTAGCGCAACATAATTCAAGACATTTCAACAGTAACCAATGTGTAAGAAATCATTGTTTATTGTGAAGGTGAAGATATATTAAGAACATATATTCAAGTATTTGAGGCTGAGACGTTCATTATATGGAATACTCTCTTGGGTAAATAAATTCTTAACCTGCTCGTTTTTTACTACAGGCAATCACGAGTTGAGTGCAAAGATCCAAAAGATTCTGTGGAAGGCAGGCGATCTAAAGAAGCACGTATGAATCTTGCTCTAAATGTCAAGGATGAAGCAAGCACGGTATTCTGAACACGTTTAAATTTCGCATATCTGTTAATTTGTTTCGGTTTTGCACTCTTTTTGAATGATTTTCTTGATCTTGACTAAGTTCTAAATCTGATTACAGAAAAGGCAAGGATATTCAAGTTCAAAGGCCCAGTGTGGAGTGTTCAATCCACACAGGTATCAAACAGATTCTGGTTTTTTTATTCCTCCACCCAAACAAAACCAATATGTCACAGAATCTTGCTCAGATACAGGCAGAATTTCACATTCAGGGCCGCTAGTTAGCAAACCAGATTGGATGAAATCTAGAAATCAACTCGATGACCATTCGATCGCGCTCGACAGATCCAATCTCTCGATGTTATCCCATCTAGTCGCATCGAGGTCTAATATATCCGATCACCCCTACGATCAACCTGGCCTGCCACATTCAGAAGTATGTAGATTCCCTGACTTTGTTAGGGAGTCTGAGTCAACGAGAACTAAAGATCGAATATTTTATACGAATCGTGTTGCAGATTCATACCAAATCGAGAACAGAAAAGCTTGTGCTAAAGAACAGCCCCTGGTTCGTTCCTGCTTTCCTCTAGTTAAGTTATATGAATCAAAATACTTGAGCAGTTTTCTGAATCATAATACAAAATTTAGTCTATGAATGAATGTTATGCTGATATCTATTCATTGTGTGGTTCAGTTTGCTCATGGGACAGATATGAAGAAGCTTTACACTTCTGGTCCAATCCTTGGCCCATCAAATGACTTAGATGACATTATGAAGGTTCGAGACCGTCAGATTCAAGAATATGCTCGACAATCACGACACGGTAAAGCTGGTAACAATCAGTTGAACGGTGCAAGAACAACAATTGGAAATCATCTCATGTCGAGCCACGACATGTGAGATAGATTATCGAGATCGCTTGCGCCGGCAACAGAGAAGAAGAGACTAGACTAAGATGGCTTGAGTTGTGTTATCAAAAGTGATTTGGCTTGTATAGAATTTTGGTAAAAAATGTTGTATAAAGGGTGGTTGTGAAGCACTACTACTTGATTTTTCAGTGCACCCAATTTTGCAGTGGTGTTTGCCATTTGTGTTATTCATTCTTGTTGTTCTTAGATTCTGACAATGATGTGTATATAATTAACAACCATAGATTTTGTTGTATACTTTTTCTTCTTCGTTTTTTTTTAAAACAAAGAGTTGTTTTTCAAAAATTATTTTTGTGAGTTTTCAGATGAGTTTACGCGCACATTGCATATTCTAGCAAGACAAATCATGTGATCGTACAACATTATAAGGAATTAAGAATTTTGTCTGATATATTAGAATTCTTGAACCTACTTACCGTAATATTGAGTTGAGGCTCTCATAAGACATTTACACAATAAGCTAGTTAATTTTTTAAAATTTAAAATTGTAGGATAAATAACTTGGAGATGTACCGAACTTTGCTAGTAATTTAAAAATAACATTTTTATTTTTAGAAGTTGTAATATCATACTTGACCTTTCCTAAACATTTCAAAACAACTAATGATATTGTTGGATAACTAACAAACAATAAAACTAATGCGCCAACAATTCGATGAACTTTTTCATTAAGCATTCAGTTTTTTTTTTCTTAAAAAAAATTATAATTCTTGAAACATTTAGGAAAAATCAATGATAATATTGTAACTTTATAAATATTTTTGAAATAAATGTAAAGCTCATACGTATTTTTGTAGGCTTTCAAATATACCAGAGAATCAAAAGACACAAAATTAAAAGTTTAAAATTGATTTAATCATTTAAAAAATAGTTATATAATAAATATATATTTTAACCATCATGGTTAGCTTAACAATCAAAAGAGTATTGAAAAATTAAAATATTATAAATTCAATTTTTAAAATCATCTAGGATCAATATTTTTAGTGAAAATAATCAAGATCTGTACGAGTGATTCAGATTTGAATAAAAAATAATATTGAAATTAAAAGTGTAAGAACATGTAAATTTGAAATTTGAAAGGACTAAAGTTGCAATTTAACATTTTCCTTAATGTTTACTATGTGTACCACCTTCCAAACTGGCGCGTCTCTCTCACTTTTCCCGCCTCTACTATTTTGTTCATTGCACTGCAAATTCTTCGCACTTCGAACAGAATGAGGTGATTTCGCATCCTCCAGTGAGCAGATAATCGGCGCCGATCAAGCTGTAAGCAACTGTTCATTCTTCATATTCGTCGTTTTATTCGGTTCAAATTTGTGCTATCAAACTCGATTTTGTTACCAGGAAGTTATTCCGATGATCGTGCCTCTCCATGATCGATTTCACGATCAAATGGTTTGTAGCGCTTTTAATTTCTATTTAGAATCTTCCTTGTTAATGTTAAAACCTAATTCTATATAGGATATTGATTGTAGCTACATTATTTTTTTGTGGAATTTACTGTGTTTGTTGATCGTTTCATCAATCCGTTCTGCTTCGGAGCCATTTCTTTCCCCTTGAACAAGCTATTACTGTAAACGAGTAAATCTTACAACGTATGAAGGTTGTGAATCTCTGATTGTGTATCCCTGATTGAAAACCAAATGGAGATATATTTGCTTCGTATTTCTTTTGTTTAACATTCGTTATGATACTTAACGTTCTTCATATTGTATCAGCTATTGGTGTCTGTTTCATTTTGTCCCAGAAAAAAAATCAATGATGGAACCGGATGTTGGTATGCAGCCGAATTTACGAGATGTAAGCCGTGAAATTCTTAGTTGTATTCTCTCTTCAATTCTTTTGCGAACTCGAGATTTTCATGCTCCTTATTGGATTACAAAAATTCCCCCTCATGTTACTAGCTTACTATTTTCCAATCGTTTACTGGGTATCAATTCTAGAATTAATATTGGGTTATCTTGTTATTTTAGAGATTATTATATTTTTTTCTTTTTGCCCATAGGATATTTTTTGGTTACTCGCCATTCTTCTAAGGATATATTTTTTTTGGTTATTGATTAAAGTGAAGATCATGTAATTTATGCTGTTGAAATATTAGGATTTACTTGTGTGGAATTATAATAAGCAAAGCACTTATGCTGTATTAATTTTGTGGGAATGTTAACAATAAAAGTTATTTGATCCGTAACGTCATTGCTTATGCTTTTAGTCATTGTCAACTTTTAAGTTCGTCAATTTTGAATTCACTCAGGGTTTATACAAGACGATGAATAGAAAGACATTAAAACTTATATTAACTCTAGATTATCTAATCCCCTTTTTGTTGTCATACATACATTTCAGGATCCAATGGGCGATTGCCGAAGTTTGGGTAGCAACTGTCACCCATCAAGCCAATCGAGAAAGATCTCAATTGGTGTTATGGTAGAGTCACTAGGCAATGAGAAATCTAAAGGCACAAAAGAACTAAAGTCTATGGTGCCAAATGCAGAAGTTGTTTTTTCCAGTTTAGCCACACAAAGGAATTGGAAGGAAAAAGACACAACCGCCGTTGGTACTAATGTTAAATCAAAACTATCAGAAGCTCCTCAACAAGTGAGTTCACCATGGGTTTCAACTCGGTCCCTTAAACAAAAGGCACCTCTTATGGAAACTATGAGTGGAGCAGAACAAGTGTTCCATTCCCCAACGAGTAGTGGGAGGCAGAATAAGGGTCATGGACTAAAGAAGGCATCAGCTTCGTATTCTGTTCGTTTGTTTGCAGACCAAAGTTCAGTATTCAAATCTGGAAACAGCAAGGAGGAGAACTTTAATGAAGCCAACTATCAAATGGAAGGAAGGGGGGATGGAACCAATGAGCAATTGCCTGAATTTACATTTGCAACCATGGCAGAGGTCCGGTCAGATGTAGCGGTCAATGGGGATCAAACAAATAAATCAGGAAATAGAACTGAAACTTTGAAAATGAAGCTTTTTGAGATACTTGGAACTGCTTCTGTTCCTAACGACCAACACACCAAATGTCAGAACCAGGAGCAAGATGCCAATCATTTAGTAACTGAAGAAGTATTTGTGCAGAATCATGATAGAGCTGTCAGGTTCAGACAGAATTCGGATACAATCGAAACTGATTCTGAAGGTCCTAGTCAAGCTTTGAAGAGGCCTGTACTTTGTTCTCTAAGACGGAAAAGATCGCGAATTTCTGTACAGACAAGAAAGTCTAAGACGCCTTCATGCAACAAAGGAAAACATCATGAGGAAAATATTTTTGTCTTTGAAGGATGGTCTGAAGGCACTCATGCTGTTACCAATGGTGCTTCATCAGTGTGTACAAGAAAGAAGAGGGGCGAAAGGAGTATCAAATTTCAGCCAAGGAAAACTTCCTTTCCCCAAAAGGAAGATGGAATGGGTACTTTTCCTGCACCAACTGTGATTGAAGAAATGGCACCTGGAGACAGGCCCTCTTCTGTTAGAGAAGTTCAGGGTTTTCACAGCTCCCCCGCTAACCATGCTATTAATGAAAAAGATGAACAAAATGAACTCTATCAATTTCCTCATATAGCAAAGACACAATTGCCAGAGTATTTTTACAGCTCGGCAGATTATGACCAACAAGGAGACATTGACAATCCATTCCTGAAGAAGAATGTGGACCCACAGAGTCAATTTGAAAGTCCAACATTTAGAATAAAGACACCTATTTGCAGTTCACCTAGTTCAACTCCAAAAGCGGATGATAAGATAGTTGGCGAGTCTCCATGTCCGGGTTCAGTGGAGGAAATGTTTTCTACGAGAAACATTTGTAGCTTCAGGAAGTTTCGAACTTCCGAAGAGGATTGTGACAGATCAAATGTAAAACCACACTTTTCAGTATCCTTGGTTACTAGGTTTAGGGTTTATCATCAACTATACTCTTCTTGAAAGTGTCTTGTTTGCAGAGTCTTTGAGCCTCATTGTCGTGTATCTATATTTTGTCTTTCCTTATTGACTTTAAGGAAGATGATCAGGAGATTGAGCAATCTCCACCCGGAAAAGCAGCATCTGGTTCAACCAAAGAAGCAGATGATAGGTTTACTGATTCATCATCTGAGGACGACAGCTATGAGAGCTCTGCAGAAGGTTTGCCTGCTTCTTAGTCCTGCATCGAAATTAATATACACCCTACTTTCAATTTCATTGTTAGTTAGTTAATTAGTTCTATATTGTAGTTAATCAACTCTAGACTATCTCCGCCTTGGTGAAAATTACTTACTGATGCTTTGTTTTCATGGATTTTCCTATTCTGATTTAGATTTGCTCATACAGATACTTCTAGTTTGATATATTGTGTGGTTCATACCACTGGAGAACTGAAATAACATACCATTTATCTGTTCTGATGTATATGTGTAGTTAACTCAGCAAGCTTTTGCTCTAGTACAAATTCTGTTTTCCTTAAACTACTTTAGGGATCTGATTGGTATGCATGCCCGTTTCAGTTCTCCTAGGTTACTATGCATATATCTGATTTCCCTGAGGATCTATATAAACAAATTAATATGAACTTGAACATACTACTAAAACTAAAACCATAGTCTAATGTATAGAGGGCTCATCTATGTTAATAGGTTCAGCTTGTGTCACAATTATTCTTCACTTTGAACAGAGCGCTTTGTATGTTCAGGAACTAATGCTTGATTTTTCCATTTTGTTTTCATTCATATGAAAATTTCCATGTGGTAGTGTAGGTTCAAGTCGAAGAGATTCACGCTCTCCAGAAATTGGTGCGGTTAAGAAGTTTCAGGCCATGCTGCGTCCAGTGAAGAGGCCCCGTAACCTAGAAAACCTTGAATTTGATTTCAATGGTACATTCTTGCTCTTAAAAGAAAATTGTTTAACTTGCAATAACATGATTTTTGGTTGTCGAACTTGTTTAGTTGTCTCACAGCATTGTGATTGCATATTCATGTCTTTTTTGTAGACACAAGCACAAAAGAAACAAGTAGACAAACATACAAATTGTCTGAATGGGCAAGCCCTGGAGAAACTAAACAAACATATAAACGAGCAGGACCTGGAGAAAGTAGACAAACATACAAACGGGCAGGGCCTGGAGAAAGTAGTTGGGCCAAGGAAATTTTAGTATCGAACGAAGAGGATGCGCTTGCAAGGTAATTTCCCCCTCCCTCCTAACAGAATGAAAGTATCTTCCTCTTCTTATCTGGGGAAGATAGGAATCAACTCATCAAATGTATCAAGTGAAAGTCATATAAGTTTTCTCCTTCGTGTTCTTTTTAGGGCCGTGAAACTGTTTCTCTCAGAACTTCAGAAGCTGAAAAGTAAAATATCATCCATATCGATTGAGAAATCCTCAGAGATTCTGTTGTCAGCTGCTGATAGTATCCATTTGCAATTGCAGAGTGTCGAGTCTCAAATCCAAAAGGACATGTAAGTCTATCAATTCACGTTTCTGATTGGTGTTTACAAGATAAACTTTTAAATTGATTTGTGATGGCATTTCAGGGTAAAGCTGTTGAGCTTTGGGAAATCAAGAGAAAAGGTTCTAGAAACAAAATTTGAAGGTGACAATTTTTTGATGGGTTTCTAATTTATATTTAATCTCAATCTCAATTGTTAGAATTAGCTTTATGAAATAGTTTTTTTTTTAACTGCGTGTGCAAGCTTCTTCTGGACTGGATCTTGTTCATCATCTGATATTTATTGGGAAGAATGTTCGTCACCTGGACTAAATATTACTTCTGAGATTTGTTCGTTTCCACCTTGCTTGGATAACGAACTCAAACATATTCAAACTTTTGAGAGCTTTGACATTTTTTTATATTTATGAAATCTGAGTTCATAAATCACGAACTTCATTTTCTTGCTCGCAAATGAACTTTCCGGCTATACAAAATAGTGCCTTCAGGTGTTCTGTTTGTTTCTGAAACAGATAAGATGGTAATTGGTGACACATGAGTGTATTTGGCACGTTTGACATTTTTTTTACAAGCTCTCTGTTATATCAAATTGCTGCAC
The DNA here is from genome assembly GCA_037833695.1 of Sechiopsis laciniata. NCBI lineage: Eukaryota > Viridiplantae > Streptophyta > Magnoliopsida > Cucurbitales > Cucurbitaceae > Sechiopsis > Sechiopsis laciniata. Next base: position 3,271 of record JBBMKA010024174.1, on the reverse strand, counting down.
AAATCTGGCCAATGGTTTGTTTACACTAAGCTATTAATGATATTTACATTTCTTTTAGAGATTAATTTCACGTTTGTTTTGTGGAGCAATTTTTCCATCTTTTGCATGAGTTGATCATTACTCTGCTGCGTATATGCTTGGGCATCAACATTGTAGTTTTGTATCTTGGAAGATTTAACAGTTTTTATTAAGCTCTATTTATTTCCACAGAACAACAGCAAAAACTGAAGCATATTAATAAAAAGTTCAAGGAGGAGGTTAGTCGGCATCTTCAGGATTGTAGGAACTCATTACAAGAATTGGAAGCACAACAAATAGAGTTAAAGGGAACTATGGAAAAGCAAAGTATGTTCTATTATGTTGCTTTAAATTTCTCAATTACATGAATTGCATTGCACACGCCTAACCTGTTTGTTTTCCGCCAATGCCCACTATTTATGAATTGGGGCTCTGATACATTTTTGGTTCTCGGTGTCTTAAAAGTACTTTTTAAAAGAGATAAAATCCTATACCTGAAGAATCTTTTAAAAAGGCTCTCTTTTCTTTTGTTTGTCATGAGATCATTATTCATCATGCTCTTATTATTATATTTATATATATATATATACACACACACATCGTGCACACACTCATTTTTAGTAATGTTTACTTTTAATATATTGATGTAGGGAGGCATTATATTGTAGTGTGTAGGGTGCTTGGTGTTCTAAAAAACTCTGGTGATACCCTCTTGATGTTATGAATGATATGGGGACTTTTTAATGTTGACATTGCATCATTTTATCTTCTTGGTTCTTTTTGAACATCTAGAATGGGGAGATAAAGGCGAACAATTTTATTGTTCGATTTTAGTTTATTGAAAAGGGGTATTGTTTTTCAAATTATTTGAGATTATTTTAATGTTGTTTTTACTTCTGTAAATCTTCAATACAAATTTTAATAAGTAATGTCGGGAGAAAAAAAAAGCGATGTAATTATGACAATAGTTTACGTGAATAGAGCTTATCTTATCTCAAGATTCTCTTCCGAATCGAATCATCTCAAGTCTGCGGTCTTGGCTACAATATGGAACACTTTCATTAGACCAGTTATCCTTGGACATTGACATATTTAATTCGATAACTATGATAAAATATAACCAAACGGAAGCTCAACGTAGTGATAATAATGTATTCTATTCTTTTTTCTATTGGAAATTACTGTCAGCTAGTTTTTTTTTTCAAACGGAAACAAAAGAATTGTTGTCCATTTAAAATTTGATGTCTTGGATTATTACACATGAATTTTGAAGGATCTGGACACTTCTAACGGTATTTTGAATTTATAGAAGCATCACACCGTAATAATCTCTTGCAAGTGGAAGAAGCAGTTGACATGCAACTCACGGATTCTCAGAGGAAAATAGAAGCCATCCACAAGGTACGTTTTCTTTTTGTTTTTCAAGAAAATTTCTAGCTCCATCCTGGAATGGTTCCGTTGTGTCACTTAGTCATACCACGGGTCAGATATACGTCACACGGTTCACATTTGTTAGAAAAAATGGCTATTCAAAAGTGAGTTTGGAAATATGTTTAGGAAAATTACTTTTGAACGAAACAACTTCTCTGCAAGTATTCGGGGGAGACGAAAAAATTCGTGTAGATTATTTTCTTAAAAAATATTTAGTGTTCTGCATCCTGCCATCACGAAAACTTTATAATGTTTAATTGATCTATTAAAAGATCTTACATCAAAATATCATATGCACGGCGGGGCAGTCCAGCGGTTGAGGGTAAGGACTTCAAGGCACGCTTTCTTGAAAGCTTCTTGGTTCGAGGACGCTGGAAAGCGCTTAAACTAGAATATCCTTCGAAGTATTCCGGTGCCACAGTCTAGGGACGGGCCAGTGGTGCCCCAGGTATAGGGGAGCGAAGCTCCAATTTCCCGGTTTTCAAAAAAAAAAAAAAAATTCATATGCACTTTAAACTTACCAGATTTCTTTTAAACTTTCAGTTTCGTATGTTGATTGTGTAGACTAGAGACATTGGTTGATCATTTAGTAAATGCTTATAATACTTCATATAATTAAATTTATTCCAACTCATCAACTTAATTGATGATTTAACACGATTCCACACACTATTAGAGTAGAAGGTCATGCGTTCAAATCCTTACTATCTTATTTCAACTCCAATTAATATTGATTTTCATTTGATGAACATTCTCAAATTTCCAAACCCACAAATGAAAGGCAATATTAGTTAATATAATTAAATTTACTTACTTTAACTTTTGGTTTGATATAAGAGATTTAACACGATTCAACACATATTGTTGGAAATTCAATCAAAGTATAGTTCCACATTAGTTAAATAAGAGATAGATCATGGGTTCATAAGAGAGGACAAACATCTTCATTGACATGAGACTTTTTAAGTGAAGCCACAAAGGCTTATGTCCAAAGTGGACAATATCATACCAATATGTAGATTTCTCGAGAGTTTTGTTGTCTCTCAACACAGGCACATAATTAAGAATTGTTCAACGAAAGTTTTCTGTTAATCGCGTAGGGGTTCATATAATCTGTTTACCCTGAATTTATTGCAGTCGGGAAGGGGAAAGCTCCTGCACCTGAAACAACTAATAGCAATGTGCTTGAATTAGGAATGTGAACACAACGAGGTATGTATTTTTCAGTTAGCGAGTTTGCTGCTTATTTACGTTTTTTTCGTGCTAGCTGTCAATGCTGTAAAATTGTATTTTTCTGCCATCCTTTTTTTCCCCACCTGCACAAGCATCAGCACATCCTAGATTATATCTACAAAACTAGTTATTTGGATGCATGTTTTTTAGTTCATCGACCATTTAGAAGTGGAGGATTCAAACTCACAACTTTTTACTCATCGATACACACTTATACCATTAGAATTATTGCTTTAATTTGTTGGCAGTTACTTAGATGCATGTTTGGTATTAAACGAAACCATAAACTCTATTTTCTAGTCTAGCAATTGTTGAATTCGAACCCTAGAAATGTATCCCTCAAACACAAGATAAACTAGGTTATTCCTTTAATTAAATCCCTAGCAATTAAGGACAAAGCAAATCCTTCAAATACAAAAGTGAATTGCAAGCCCTTTAGAATTAGAGAAGAGAACGTAACCTCTAAGACAATGGCGTGTTCTTCTCTACAACGGAAGTATGAATGCTCATTTCATATAACGTGATTTTTTTTTTTTTTTTTTTTTTTTTTTTGAAATACATATAAAGTGAGTTCTACAAGAGTTGGGAA
>JBBMKA010024124.1:9307-27149 GCA_037833695.1 Sechiopsis laciniata | reverse complement strand
TGAGTCATACATAAATATATACATATATTTTATTATTGTTTTAAAATGGGAAACTTTCAATGAAAGCTTTTTCTTTTATTTTCTTTTCTTTTTCTTTTTTTTTTTTTTTTTGTTGTTTAAAAAAAAATTTGTTGCTTTTTACAAATCAGGTTTTACATAAACTTTGTGATTTTATAGGATAAACACGATGATGGCAAATCAGAGGATTTTGAAAAATGGTTTGAAAAGGAGGTCGATGAAGTTTATGATGAGATAAGAAAAGATGGAATAGGAGTGGATACTGGTGAGAATTCAAAGGGCACTGATCAGGAAATGACAAATGAAGTGCATAAAACTAATGAAGTGATCAGAATGAAGGAACCAACATCAAATGGAATTAATACCAATTGTATTAATGATGTGTTAGAAAGTGTTCGAAAGCTTTCCGATTACGTCAAGTCTTTCCTTAGAATGTGTAAATAAAAAAAAAAAATAGAAGAAATGGGGATAGAGACAAATAAAAGGTTAGATGAGATGTGGACAATTTTGAATGAAGTACCTATGGATATTAAGGCTCTTAAAGAGAGTAGAATAAATGTTGATGGAATGGAGGAAGAAAAAAACGATGAGAATGATGATGATGATGATATTGGAGATGGATTAGACGGTATAGCTGGCAAGAATAAGGAAGGTGGAGAAAAGATTGGTGGTAACGATGTGTCACTTGATGAAGATGAGGGTGGAGAAGAAGAAATACGAGGAGGAAATGTAGTGGACAAAGTTGGTGACAACACAACGACAGAGGTACATGTTCAAAAAAATTATCGTTTGTGTGTCAAGACCAACAGGGAGATGTGATTGCTCGTACCATTGAATCTGGTTCTTCCATATACATGGATGCGGTAGTATATGTATATTGATTATACAGTATTTTATTTAATGACATGTTGCCCTGGTTGTGTTTGACTTATTGTATATGCGTATTCGATGCAGTTGAAAGGAAAATGGATATTTTATGATTCACAACATGTGAAGAGGGTAGCACGGAAAAAAATCCAGGAAAGTGCATGCGATCACCTTTCACATTGAAGTTTGGATCAGAAGTAGAAAAGAAGAAAAAGAATGTAGATGACAAAGAAAATACTCTATTTCCAGATCCTCCGAATTTCCAATTACTCCCACAGCTTTAGATTAAGTTTAAAATGTAGGAATTGTCGTTTTAGTTTATGTTTGAACTATATGGTATGTTGTTTTAGCTTTGATGTTGAACGTTTTGAATATGTTCAAACTTGGTATGTTTGAACTTCTGAATTTTTGATTTTATGTAGAACGATTTAAAAACTATGCTTTGTATTATTTATTGCGGAAATATGATGATGGATGAAGAATTTTTAGTAATAGGGTAAGAAATCGGAGAGTTATATACTGTTTAATCAGTACAACCATTAGATCGCTATACCTCTGAATTTATGTTTACCAGTATTTTAGAAGATTTTGCAACCATACCTGTTTTATAACAACTTATATATATCACGGTCTGAGGGAATAACAATAAAAGAGTAACGATTGAAGTTATTCATTATTAAATATGTTTCATTGTAAAAGGGAGTTATAATGATTTAATAATATTGTATTGTTTGGTTAGTATAGTTTATACTGCTTAAGTAGAATATATATAATTTCATAATACAGTATTGTTAAAAATTGGGAAACAACATACTGTATACTTGTGTAATTATTAAATCTACGTGAACTTAAGTGAGAGTACAAATGATTTCATAAGGCTGTATTGTTATCAATAGTATATTTTAATCAAATTATAAAGTATAAGGCTGCAGTTGTAAAAAGTATAGTTGTCTTCTAATGAATGATGGAAACAACTTCTGGGGTGCAAATAATCTCAGTAGATGTAGATGAGATTACTTGATTTGTAAACATTGCAATACAATGCTTAAGATAAACTATTATGGTACACCAATTGATAGATCCAGCAGTTAATACATTATATAACCATTCAACATCATTGTCAACTTGTAGCTTAATTCTTTTGGATAGGTAATGGCAAAGACCTACACTAACATACGTGGGAAGAATTTTGATTGAATCTTGAATACCAAATTTAGTCACAATCGAAAGCATTAAGTTGATATAAGGAGTGCATGGGTCGAGATATACTTCAGCTAATTCATAATTATGGCACATCTCATTCTCATCCCATTCACCACTATGTGCAATACGAATTGGGATGCTTGTTGAACCTGATTGGGAAAGTTGTGAATTATTACTAACATGGCAAACACTTATGCCTATAATTTTGATGTATAAAAAATACTAAATATCTAGAATTAAAATGAAAGTGTGTACATATAATGGGTATAGGTATATACATGTATAAACAATACTGTATATACATGTATAAACAATACTGTATATACATGTATAAACAATACTATTTATTCATTACTAAATGAAAGTGTAATATAAACAAAATGGGTATGGAAGATATAATGGATATGAATATAATGAAGAATTGAAATGTAAAGTATCATATAAGTAATACAGTATGTAGATTGAAATGTATGTACATATAGAGTACTGTGTAGACTAAATAGTCTTGTAACAAAACATGGAATACTACTATGTTAATGGTATTATTGAATCTCAGACAGCTTATAATACTATATGAAAAATGAGTAAATAAGATAGATCTATTATAAATAGTGCATAATAATGGTGTTAGGTTTATTGGTATTGGAAAGTACAAAAGAAATTAAAGACTTACGATACTGTACTGTTTGAGACATATCGGATCGGGGTTAGGGGAGGATGAACAGCAAAATGTTGATGAAATGTAGGGATTTCCAGATGTGAAAGATTGCGATGAATGACACTACTGTCTGGATGGAGGACGCTTTGATGGAAGACAAGTATCATCAGGTTGCCAATAAGTTTTTAGGTCGCAGGAAATAGAGAATGACAATATTGAAATGAAACAACGAAAAAGCTCTTACAAGGGAGAAAAAACGTAACTCCAACGTTGGGAATAGGGAATAAAGAGGTGAGCGAAATGAAGGAATTAATTAAAAATTCGACCAATTAATTATTCATTAAGATGGTATGTACAAAATAGGAAGTTTCAGATATGAAATTAATTACTTATGGAAAGTATAAAGATTGCATTTCGAATTTGAAATTAAATCAATTAATGTATTAAAGGGCAAAATGGGATTTAAACAAAAAAATTAATTCAAAAAATAAATAAAAATTAAAAATGCAAAAAGAAAGTTGGTCACCTATTTTTGCAAATATTTCTTAAAAGTGGTCTATTTAGTATCATTTCCCTATGTATTACTAGTATTATTAAGAAACAAAAACCATCAAACACTCAAAATTTACATATTTTCTGTACATTATAATTTTTTTTTTCTTCTCAAATATGTTGGGTGTTTTCCATATTTACTATAATTTTCGTCAAAGGGAAAAAAAAAAACACAAAGAGAATTAAGTAAATGAATATCATTATTATTATTATTATTATTATTATTATTATTTTTTATATATAAATGAATTTCATTATTGATTTAAAGTGTTAAATCAAATTAATTTAATATGATGTTGATATTAAAATTATAAACATTATTTAATGGACAAAGAAGGTAGACAAATCTCCTCAATTTTATGGCAAACAATTTTATACTTCTTGATTTTTTTTTATTATTCCATCAACAAAAATTCAAATCATAACATTAACAATTCTATAGTAAGATTTAATAAAAATTTTAAATATTAAATAACAATTATTAAAATATAAATGTAAGACCAAGATTTAAAATTGACTATATATTAAGAAAATAATAATATTTTAATTAAATATTTTTATAATCATAAAATCATGTTTAAAATTTGTGAATTAAAAAATAAGTAAAATTTTATCTTTATTTGTATCGTTATCTTTGTTTTTATTATATTAAAGTGGTTATAATATAATTTCTATACTATATGTCTATATATATTAACACGAAGAGTCATCTTTTGAATTTTTTTCAAAATTCAAATTTTCAAGTATGTATCTATTATTTAGGTGAGCAATTATAATTATCACTTTACTTACCTCTATATTCTTTATTACATTATTTACTGTCATTATCTATTTATTATTGCATCATGTAACACCCTAGTTCTTTTAAATATATTTATGTATTTCATTATTTTATGATGAAATAGTTATGGTTTATTTCTATTTCAATCCCTTATGTATTTAAATTAAATTTCATCTTTGTGTGTTATTAAAATGATTTTATAAACTACTATATTGTTTGCCTAGTAACAAATTAATTATAAAGTTCTATTGTTTATTTTGGGCAACTAATAGAGCTACTTTAAAGGCTTAGGGTTTTTGTGTATGGAAAAGTAAATGGATTTTCATATATATAATAAATGGATTTTTTGCCCTTTCCCTTCAAAGAGAAACATCCAGCAGCAGCCAAAACCCTTTTTCTCCTCATTTTATCACACATGCGCCCAGCTCCCTTATCCCTCTCTAAAATGCGTCAGCCCCCCAATTCCCATCCAGCCACGTGGCTTCATCATGGCCGTCGATCCGCTGCCACGTGTCAAACGAACATCAGCCCTCCAGCCTTTCTCTCTCTCGCGTCTTCCTCCCTTGATTTCTCTCGTTTCTAATTAAGCCACCGACGCCAGCAAGCTGCCTAGTTCCCGTCCGGCCTCTTCCACCTCAGTGTCTCTATCAACGTCGCCGTGAGCTTCGTCCAGCTTTGCCGTTGCAGCTAGGGGTGAACGTTTTGCCATCACATGCCCAAACCAGCGTGGGTTTCGTCGCTTTTTTAACCTCAGTTTCCTGGCATTTTGGTGCTCTGTTTGGTGCGTGCTCACCGAATTTAGACCTGTGGGTTCGTGGGCTTCGAAACAAGGTAAGGTTTGCTTGTTTTAATGGAGCTTTCGAGTGAGGGGTTTTGAAACCTATTTCTTCTTTCGTAGTTTCGCGGAGTTAGAGAGGTCTGTTCGCGATTTGGAGATCAGATCCGTGATCAGGAGAGTGAAACAAACATGTCGAGGTAAATTTCATTAGGTTTGGTAGTGACGCACTGCCGCCAGCCAGCCACATGCCACCGTCGCCGCTGCCATTTTCTGGCAATGCCCCACCGCACTCCAGCAAAGCATCGCAGCTCAAATTTACGTTTTTGTTCATGTAGTGCGCTCCATTTTGGCTAGTTGTGCTTCGTTTGTCCGTTTTATTGATTTTTATCCTTGATCCTATGTTTAGGCACTCTCAAGATTCGTCGTTCGGCTCGTGGTTTAGCTTGGTGGTTTGGTCGAGAACGTTGGGAAGGTAAGAAGCTTTATTATGAGCCAGGTTTGTGGCCTAAAACATGAGAATAGTTACTTATTAGAATTTACGGGAAATGAATGTCGGAAGACTTGCTACATGTTTGTTCGTGTTTGAAACCTATTGTTTGAACTGTTTAAACTCGTGTTAGCGTGGAATCGTAGTGTAGCTCTCAAATTGCTTTCTATCTCTGATTGTTGTGCCTATGTGATTGAATCGTCATTTCCTGAATCTTACCTTTTGCTCGTATGCGTGATGAACTATTTATTTGTTTGATCTTTTGAATGATTGGATTGCCTAGGGTAATGAATGTAGTGATTGTGACATATATGCCCCTAACGTGTTAGGTAGCTCATGAATGGGATTATGCATATTTCGTTATTTTTTGTGTCATCTATGTTTGACTGTATACATGCTGCAATGATTATATGCTCGGTTTTGCTGTTTTGTCACCTAGGAGTTTTTTTCGTAGCAATATGTTATTGTGATACCTAGTTTGGATAGTTTCCATTCGGCATTAGAATAACTAGGCTCTATTATCGTGTTAACCACTTAGAGAAGCAGCTAGCTCACCCTTATTAAGACTCATATTGCGTGATTAATATCGTGTTATTGATGTGACTCGCTATGCCCTTAGGAATCGAGCAAGGATATGGATCCTCTTTACTTCGAGACACGTGGTTAGGCTGCACTAACCTATAGGTTGACTTTTACATCTGACCAAGAGGTCGGTTCTCATCCACGTGTCACTTTATGTGCGAAATAATGAGTTCCTTAGTTGTTGAACGCATGTTACGAGTTGCACCAACCCTTGGGTTGGCAGTTGCACTGGCTTAGGCTAGGCTAGATCTTGTGTGACTCTAGTGCTAGTTATATTTCTTTTGTTCGTGAAACCCCATATGCTTTGTGCATGGTTTCACTTATTTTTCCGTTGTAGTACGTGGGAAGGGGAGCCAGTCATGACTTGCTTGACCTCGACACCTATTATAACGACCCAGTACGTGAAAATGAGAGCAGTCATGACTCGCTTGACCCCAACACCTACTAGAAGAGGCCATTGAGACAGATGATGGCGCGAAGGGATGTCTGTCGGTGAGCCTGCATGTATTTTGAGATATTGTTTGTAGTCAGTCTATCCCCGCATGCTAAGGGTTAGCAAATGTCTCCCTTAGTTTGAGGTTTACGAATGCTGTGTGTTCCCTTCACCTGTGGCCCTCTCTGACAGGGCCAGTGAATTTATCAGCATGATCGAGTGGACGACGTCCTACGGACAGGCGATCCTTCGCATGATCACACTGGAGTGACAGATGGTCCTCTCAAGAACTTGGTGGGTCCCTAATAGAGGTCAGGCTACCTCGAGACATTCGTGTATGTCTTTGTTGATACACTTTTAGAATGGCGCAGCAGAAGCGTAGTGGGTTCTTGGCGGAGGTCAGGCTACTCCGAGACATTCGTGTATGTCTCTATTGATACACTATTAGAGTTGCGTAGGGCCGCGTGGCAGGTCCCTAACATAGGTCAAGCCACCCCGAGACATTTGTGTATGTCTCCGCGAACATAGCGTGGCGGGTCCCTAACATAGGTCAGGCTACCCCGAGGCATTCGTGTATGTCTCCGCTAAGACAGTTTGGTGGGTCTCTGACAAAAGTCAGGCTACCCCGAGACATTTGTGTATGTCTCTGCGGACACGATATGAGACTTGTCCCAACCCGAGGTTTAGGGAACTTGTGTATTTTCCCTCACTCGTGGTCCTTCTCTGAGAGTGGCCAGATGATTTCTCGACATTTAGCTATATCTTTGCTCACGACTTGTACGCCTCATTTGACATTGTTTGCTCGTGACCAGCCCGGAGGCGAGACACGCATGTGCTAGACACTTAGCTTTAGTTGTCGTATCTTCTAACTTGTTTCTATTTGCATGCTTAATTCCATGGTGGGGCTCCTTACTAGGTATATTTTGATACACTCACTCCTTACATTTTCAGGTACAGACCCGTTATGAGGTGGCTAGCTGAGAGCTGCATCGATGATGGACACGGTGTCGAAATTTCCCTTTCTGCACTGTTTTATTCTTGTGTCAAACTTTATGTTTTAAACTATGCTAAACTATCTTTGTTTTGAACCATCGGAATCCCAAACTATGTTTTATATGTTTTTGAACTATCAATTGTGTTTCATGATTTTACGAGGTTTTGTTGAAAATTACATGTGGTTATTAAATCGATTTTTTTAAAAAATTTTAAAATGCATGCGCCCGTAATACCCCATTAGAGTATTATTCTTGTGTCAAACTTTATGTTTTAATCTATGCTAAACTATCTTTGTTTTGAACCATCGAGATCCCGAACTATGTTTTTAAACTATCAGTTGTGTTTCATGATTTTACGAGGTTTTGTTGAAAATTGTATATGGTTATTAAATCGATTTTTTTTTTGGATATTAAAATGAATGCGCCTATAACACCCCATTAGAGTATTTTAAGAAATCGGGTCGTTACACATCATTACACTAATTATTAATGACTCAAAATTTTTTTTTCTCTTTTTTGTAAAAATATAAAGTAGAGAGATAATTACAATGTTTTTGCATAACAATACCAAACGAAAATGTTTCAATATTGTTATTTTTTTATTATTCATTTGATTCAAGGTAAATATTCAATTTTATATATGTAATGTTAAAGTAACAAAATACATTTGTTTTTTCTTATTTTTTTGCACTAAATAGATTGAAGCATTATATCAAAAAAAAAAAAAAAAAAAAAAAAAAAAAAAGAAAAAAAAAAAAGAAAAGAAGAAGTAAAAAGAAAGAAAGAAACATTGGCAACATAAAAACAATCATAATTTAGTGGGTTAATACATCTATTCATTTTTATGTGAGCGGAAGTTTTAATCCCATATTTATTAATGTCTTAAGAAATAGACTAAAAATGTCTCAACTATATATTACATTGAAAACTACTAAGAATCTAATAAAAAAAATAGAAACCAAACTTGAAAAATAATTAATCAAAATATAAACACGTGCAAAGTATGTTCAAGTTTTCTAGTTCTCTTAAATTCATCAATGAGTTCTTACCTCTTTTTTAATCTATTTTATTTTAATTTTTTCAACTACTTAATATTATTAATTTTTAATTAATTAGTTGGATTTTTTTTCATTTACATAATATCATATTTTCAAATTATGTTTCGTAATTTAAAATTAATGTTAGTTTAATAATTCATTTTGTTTTGTTTTAAAATTTTTATTTATCTTTTTTCATGTACTCAATAGTTAATATCATTAATTTTTAACTAATTAATTAGAAATTGTTCTCATTTTGAGTATTTAAAAAATATGTTACGTAAGTTAAAGTAATGGTCTTTTCATTTCATAATCAATTTCTTTTTGTTTTAGAATTCTTATTTATCTTTTTTCATCTATTTTATATCATCAACTTTAATTAATTAATTGAAAATTGTCTCATTTACTTAATATTGTATTATAAAAATATATTTTCTAATTTAAAATTAACGATAGTTTCATAATTAATTTTGTTTGGTTTAAAATTTTTATTTATCTTTTTTCATGTACTTAATATAATTAATTTTCAACTAATTGATTGAAAAAGGTCATCAAATCATTTAATTTATAAGGTTTTTAAGTACCTTTTGAAATACAAAATAAAATTTATATTGTCAAAAATGTTGGTAAAAAATATATTCTCACAAAAATAAAAATAGTAAAATAAAAAAGGTGATATTAGAAAAGAAAGTCCTTACCAATTTGAAATTTGAAATAATAAATAAATAAAAGGACGTTATTTAAGATTGAAAAAAAAATAAATCATAAATGTCATAATCACATCCAAACAAGCTGCTATTCCCTACAATCTCTTTGCAAAACAACCACTTCACACGAGTTATTAATACAACCCCTCATGCAACAACTCATCCAAATAATCTAAGTGTTTATGTACCAATAATGGAAGAGATACATAAATGATCCTTTTTTTTAGAAGAAAGATTCAAACCCATGATCAAAAGATTATAAAAATACATTAATATCGCTGAACTATTGTTCGTATTACCATTATCAATATTTTAGGTTTATTAATATTAGATAATATAGGGTTACTTAATATGCCTCTTCAAGATGGTGACTCTTTTGGTCTTTTGGACTCATCATCTTACCACTCAAAATCAATTGGTAATGAGAGAAGTAACTCATATCTTTTATATAAATATATATATATATTATTATGAGATCTCAAATATTTTCAAAGTGGGATCATTAACAATTACAAGGTACATATCCCAAATGTCATGTCATCCTTGAGTCAACCAAACCTAAATTAGCGTATCTTATTATATCTACGTGCAATTATTTTGGCTGCATGCACAAAAAGGTTTTGCATCAATATTCAACCATAAAATTTCATATTTACAATTTTATCACAACGAATATCATTTACTATATGCTTAAATTTCTCATGTACACACTTTATATATATGAACATGGTGAAGAGTGCCAAAGAGAATCCATTTTATGTATTAGTTATATATTGCATAACAAGCATGAGATTGATTAGATACATGACATAGGAAATGATTAATGAAAACATATGACATTTTATGGTGGTGTAAACTATAATTCACAGGTAGAATTTCTTTTTAGATATATTTCTGCAACTGTTTTTCAGTTTGGAGCTCTGCAGTGGCTTTTATTTTTACTTCAATCTGGTTTTGTTCTTGCAATCACTATAGCTTTAGACCCTTTAATCTGCAAATAACCCAAGAGACAGGATCCTCAATTAGCATTAATCAATAAATAAAAAGCCCTAAAATAATTATAAATTATTGGCACTGTATTCTTTTATTAGTGTTAGACTAATATTTTGGTTTTTTTTTTTTTTAATATCCGTGACTATTCGGGTCCGCTTACGCGCACCTCGACTAATTTCACGGGACATACCGGCTGATCCTACAATATTTGGATGTCTAAGTAATATTTTGGTTAGAGCGTTGAATTGACTAGCATAACTAATTGACTCATGATCTTTTCATTGAAACAAAATGTTTTAGGTATTTTACATTATACTTTTTCTTGAAACACAATTTTGAGCAATATAAAAACATGAATACCCATCCAATTCTAAATATTCAAATAGCTGAGGTTATTGCCAAAGCGAGCTTAGCATAATGGTAATCGACATGTATTCTTAACCATGGAGACAGTATGTTCAGATCCCTAAATCTTCAGTTAAGTAATTTGTAGATCTAAGTCCAGAAACATTGGTTAGAGAAAGAGAAAGAGAGAATAAATAACCTTTGTTCTTCGTGAATAAAGTTGGAGAAATGTTTAGAGTAATTGGGCAAAGGAACTTTGCCAGTCTCAATATTATGGACGTCCTCCACCAGCATCTCGTAGTGCCTTTTCACTTCCTCCGCCGTCTTCCCGGATCCTACGGCTCTCGCCATCTTCTGCCACCTGTCCGGCGACTCCTTGTCGTACACCGTTAGAGCGTTTTCGAACAGCTTGTTTTGCTTTGAACTCCACGCACTCGAGCAGCTTGAAGTTGATGATGATGAAGAACCAGAAGAACTCATTTTTACTTTATTTTATTTTATTTTTGAGCTGCAAATGCCTCTCCCCATTACTTCTCTATTTATAGAGAAATAATATGATAAATATTGTACGTATTTTTTTGGGTAGTTAATTTAATTTAATTTATTTTATTTTTTGGGTGAAATGAGACCGCCCATGACTTACAACGATATAGATTAGATTCCATTGAAATAAAGTTATTCTTCAAAAGTCCATTATCTTGCCCACTCTCTCCTTTTCTTTTTCGTCTTCTTGTCAAGTTATCTCTTGGTCAAAATTAAGAATTATCCACGAATTGATTTTCTACCTTTTATGTTGATCCAAACTTAGCAATTATACCGTGTAAATTAGAATTCAAACAGAGAACACAACAAATGAAATCATTATAACAAAAATGGTATATGCCGATGGCACAAAACGTCGTCAAGAGCATTGAAATTGCCCAATTAGGTTTAACTGACTTCTTTTTGGACATTGGATGAAACGTTGGCTTATCTGTGTCGGGAGAACTATTGCCGACGGTATGAAAACAACTGTCGACCTATGGATGAATAAACCGATTGTGACAAAAACAATCGATTTATCTGTTATAGCCGACGCTTTCTATACTGTCAACCTAGTTTCTATTAGCCAACTCTCGAATAACCATTGACCTAACTTCTTTCCACCGACGAGGTTGGGTAACCGTTCAGTCTATAGCAATCATAAACCGACAGTTCTTTAGACCCTCGGTCTATATAGTTTTGATCGACGGTCTATATACCATCGACTTATTTAATTATTTTTTAAAAAAGTTTTGCTTTTGTAGTTAATTTTGAACATTCACAATTTTAACTTCATCCATTCTAATTGTTAATAGGTAAATGAATCAAAATGAAGGCAAATTTTTTAATATTATAACATATATATTTAAAATTCGACAACTAGGATGAAGATTTGAATATGTAACCTATTTTACTAAGTCATACAACCATACCTTTGAAGTAATCCTCTTATTGACTAAAAGACATAATTTGGTAGCTGAAGACTTTAAGGACACCAAAAGAGTTCGTCGTCTCTTTTTCATAAGAGAAAACAAATATATATATAGGAATACAATAAGTTTTAAAGCTTACTAGGAAACCCTAACTATGTAAAATTGTCAAAATGACTTAACTAAATAATACACTTATGTACATTAAAATACATAAATACCCTAACACTCCCCCTCAAATTGGAGCAAATATGTCGATGATGCCAACTTTTTGTAGAGATAATTGATTGCTGCCTCATTTAGTGCTTTGTTGATGTTATATCCGATCCTAACTGTTCTTTAGTCTTCACAAAATCTATAGAAATCAAACATCGATGTATCTTCCAATGAATAAAATGACTGTCCACTTCAAAGTGTTTAGTTTTTTTTTTATTTTTATAAAACACTAGGTTAAAGCGATGGCTATCACACCATAGTTTAGCAGGCATTGTAAATTCAAAGCCTATTTTAGTCAGGAGTTTATGTATCTACACTATCTCACACGTAGATTATGTCATAGCTTTATACTCTAACATGATAGTCAAACATTACACATTCAATTTCTCGCTCTTCCATAACACAAGATTTTCTTCCTTAGATCCTACTCAATTTGTATCTAAAAAAAGACTAAACTTTTGTGTGATCATGATCTTTATACAAGATCCCTCTCCTAAGTGCTAATTTTAAGAAACTTAAAATCTGTTCCACTACTACCCAATGATCCTCTATATGATACAATATATACGGACTTATCATACATATTGAGTATGCTTTATCTAGTCTTGTATTTATCAGGTAATTCATCTTTTCAAACAATAATCTTTTTTATCTCTCAAGATCATCAAATGACTCGCTATCTTCAATACATTGTACCATTTGAGTGTTGCATGGTTTTACTCCTAGCATCACTATTTTAGATAACAAATCAAGAACATACTTTCGCTTGGACAAAAAGATACCTTTCTTTCTCCTCATCACTTGAATACCTAAGAAATACTTAAGAGTTCCCAGATCCTTATTATGAAACTGACTATGAAAAAAACTTTCAATGATGTTATACCTGTTGTTTCGAGAAAAACAAACAACTAAATTGATGTTATACTTGGAACTCGAGAGAATATATTACTATAATATATTCCGTAAGTTTGAGTGTAACCTTTTATAACTAGACGTGTTTTTAATTGAGCATTTGACCTTTTAAAGTTAACTTTTATAGCAAACAACCATTTGCATCCAATTGTCATATTCTTCCCTGCATGACGAGTCACTAGACCCCAAGTGTCGATATGTTCTAAAATAATCACTACTTCGATCATTTCCTGTTACCGGCCAGAATGAAACAAAGCTTCATGATTATTTATAGGGATGAATATGGAATCAAGAGATGTAAGAAAAGAATATGTGGATGAAACTTGTGATATGAGACAAACGAAGAAATAAAATAAGTGCACGAATGTTAACCTTTACGGAGGAAAATGAGTAGATTAAGATCATCATTCATTCTTGGTTCAAATGACGATGATTTTTTTGGCATATATAAAACATGTGTTTGTTGGTTGTTTGGGTTCACTTGGAGTAAACCTGAGTAATAGAATAACAAGATGGAATAGACACTAAATGGGACAGAGCGAGGAGGGACAAGGAAGAGACTACCTCATAGATAGTCATCATTCTCATGAATAGAAATTGATATCGACAAACTAAAAGGCATATCCTAAAAAACATAACATCTAACGAGAGAAGAGACTTATTCAAACTAAGACAATAACAATCATACCTCTTTTAAACACGAGAATAACAAAAAGTGACGTATTTTAAAGATTTAGGTCTAACTTGGTACGATGAGGATTAACATCTGCTCAAAACAAGTGCAACCATATATTTTAGGCACAATAGGGAACAACTTCTTGGTGGGAAAGATAACACGATATGGAACTTCACCATTAAGGACTGATGAAGGTATTCTATTAATCAAGAAACAAGCCATAGTGATGACTCTCAAATAGAGTCAGTATTTAGGACATTTTAGAGTCATTGTTTGGTCTTATTATAGGAAAATCTGATGCGAAAAAAGGTGAATATAAGGAGTAAAATGTGAAAAAGGCTAATGCGAATGCATTAGAGGAATAAATGGAGAAATATCCATTATAACGCTAAAAATGCTCAATCTATACTTTAAATGCATATTTTGGAATGGTTTATGCTAATCAGCAGTTTTGTAGGAATTACAATGCGGAGCGAGAACTGGATCAAGTGAAACAACTAGGATCAATGCGGAGCAGGTAACTCGATCAAACCATGCGATCAACAAAGAAGTAATGCAGAGCTAAATCATGCGATGATAGCAGTTCGGAAAAGAAGCCAAGTCACACACAAGCAAATAAGGAAAGACTCAAGTGAAGAGCAATTGTTGACTAACCAGACAATTATGAGACAGACTGCTGAAATCATGAGATTCATACCTTAAATCACACGATGAGATTGGTAATTATCAATCAGCAAGATTCTACTGCGCTAATTTAGCTACCGATCCCAACTAAGAAGATCGAAAAAGACCTATAAGGGGACTATAAGAGAAAAAATGGGGGGAGGGGGGGAGGAACCCGAGAGAGTTCATCATCATTTTTATTTTATTTTAAGACTCATTATGGCATAGTAATACTATTTTTCAGCATGTCATTTTTCATGTTGTTATTTGTGTTTGTTGTTTGCGCTATGAACTAATTTCATTAAGACTAAGTTAAGAAAAAATGGAATAGCTTATGCATGTGTTAGATAGATATGGAGAGGAATTAGAGCATGTTAACTAGGTTTTTAACTTAATAGTAAGTGTCGAGCGGTTATCCACACACACTAATAGGTTGTAAATTGGAAGAGGAAACGACCTAAGGCTAGTTTGCATGTTCAGTAGGTTAGTATTGAGTCTTTTGTACTTTAAATTAGAGTTTATGGATAAAAACGTAACTACTGCATACGTTACGCCGATTACTATTACATTTAGTTGCAACGGAAGTTGGCTCAACCAGAACTGATGCGGAAATAGACGTTTGTTAGGCAAAGTATGACAATTTTTCCTTACCGTATAGTTCTTTCTAATACTGTGAACGCATTCCATGGGTATCCTAGCCATGCCTTACTTACTCAATCACATATTTATATCACGTTCTTATTTCTTTTACTTTATGCAAGAAAACCAATAAAAAACAAACATATTCGCTATTTTTTGTTCATTTTCTGAACATCATCTTTTGGTAAATCATAGTCCTTGAGGATCGATAATTTACTTATTACTTGCTGTAGACTACGTATACTTGTGCGAGTGTGAGATACATACACATGAGGCAACTTAGCGTTCCATCTAGAGTCAATTTTTTATTGCTGGGGACTGTGTCTATTTATTGATTGTTTGATTGTTCAGAAAAGTTTTTGTAACGTCCCAACCTATCGCTAGCCAAGATATTGTCCGCTTTGGCCCATTGGCCTCACGGATTTGTTTCTCCCCCAATGGAAAAATGCGTCTTGCTAGAAAAAGGTATCCACACCCTTTATAAGGAGTGCTTCGTTCCCCTTCCCAACCGATGTGGGATTCCCTTCTGGGTTTTCACCTCCCCTTAGAGGTCCAGTGTCCCGATGGACCAGGCACACCGGCCCGATGCCTGGCTCTGATACCATATGTAACGGCCCAACCCATCACTAGCCAAGATATTGTCTGCTTTGGCCCACTGGCCTCACGGATTTGTTTCTCCCCCAATGGGGAAAATGCGTCTTGTTAGGAGAAGGTATCCACACCCTTTATAATGAGTGCTTCGTTTCCCTTCCCAATCGATGTGGGATTCCCTTCTGGATTTCCACGCATTTTCCTCATTAGGGGAGAAACAAATCCTTGATGCCAGTGGGCCAAAGCGGACAATATCTTGGCTAGCGATGGGTTGGGCCGTTACAATTTTATTAAAAAAAACAAAGGGAATAACTTATTTTTCAAACATTTATAGTGTGGTTTGTGCATAAGTACGACTCTTTCAGTCAATCCAAAAACTGAGCGAACTATCCGTTGGAGAAGGCGAGAGTAGAGAAGGAGAGAACAAGAGAGGATGAACCCAAATGCTCATAATCATGCTAGAGTGATTGACCCTCCAGTTGCTGCAGGTAAAGAAGCTGCAGAGGGAGCAGGTGCAAACCCTAATGATAATCCACCCCATGTCTAGGTTGTGGATGAGAGAGACAGAGTCATGCAGACTCAAGCTAGACTTTTGAATCATGTGGCGTATCTAGGTATGGTTAGACCAGACGATGCAGGTAGGCATCCCATTCTTTCTAATAACATGTATAACATGCTTCAAGTTAGTGACGCTTTTTGTGGTTTACCCTCGAAAGATCGGCATCAACATTTACGAACCTTCCTAGGTATTAGTGATGCTAACTAGGAAGTCGGTGTTTCTCTAGAAGACACCCGATTTTTTCTGTTCCCTTAGTAATTAAAGGATAAGGCCAGATATTAGGTAAATAGGCTGCCGTGTGACTACACTTGAGAACAAGTTTCTGAAAGTTTTTTGGCAAAATATTACCTTACTTTTCGAAGTATGAACTCTAGACATGAAATTACTAGCTTTAGGCAAGACGACGATGAAACCATTGGAGTTGCATGAAACGGTACAAAGAGCTCATAGCTAAGTGCTCGTACCATGGTTTGTCATATACGCTCCAAATGAAAATTTTTTATAATGGTTTGTCCGAAAAAAAAAAGGCAATCCTCAACGCAACTACATGAAGAAGTCTTATGGAGAAAACTTATAATGAAGCTCACAAGACTACATGGTAAAAATGATGCTGCAATGTTAGAACAATGGACCTTGCTGAATGCTCAACAAGTAATTTTGCGGATGTTGGAATTATAAATCGGCCAGATCGTGACAGACCTAAAGAATAGACAGTAAGGACAACTTCCATCTGACACAGAAAGTTCTAGGCAGAACGGAAAAAAGTAAGTCGATGCAATTGAGCTAAGAAGTGGACAACCTCTGATAGAGAGCGACAAGGTGAAGAAGTACCAAAAAACTTTAGCTTACAAGGATGCTGAAGGAGAAAAACATCAGGAGAATATTAAAGTTGTAAAGAATAAAACAGAAGAACCTACGATGAGACGTGAGGCGAGGTTTGTGGATAAACCACTTTCAATTTATCAACCACCACCGCCATCGTACCCTAAAAGGATCAAGACGAAGAAGAACGAAATACATTTCGAAAAGTTCATGGATATACTGAAGCAAATACACATTAACATTTCGTTGGTAGATGCGTTGGGACAGATGCCAAACTACATGAAATTCCTTAAAGATGCCTCAGCAAGAAGAACAAGTTCAAAGAATTCAAAGTGATAGCGCTGAATGAGAAATGCAATACGATTGTTCATAATAAAATTCTAATGAAGAAAGTTGACCCTAGGATATTTACTATTCCTTTTAAAATTGGGAACAACCATATTGGCCTATGCTCTGTGATTTAGGAGCCAGCATCAACCTTAAGTCCCTATCAATCTACGAAAAATTTAGGATAGGTGAAGCTAAGCTTACGAATGTCACCATTCAACTTGTTGATGGACAATTACTCGTCCTATAGGAAAAATTGAGGATATCTTAGTTCAATTCAATAAGTTCATCTTTCCAGTAGATTTCATCATTCTGGATTATGAACCAGACAAGGAAGTGTCGATTATCTTAGGAAGACCCTTTCTAAAAACTGATCGAACCTTGGTTGATGTGTATGAAGGAACAATCACGCTGCAGATGAATGATCAATAGATTCAATTCAATATTTTCGATTCAATGAAGAAAGCTGATGCTGAGGAAAATGTCAACTTTAGAAAAATAGAAGTGCTGATCGATGAAGTAATCTAGGACATGCAGAAACTTGAAATGA
>JBBMKA010024103.1:0-27171 GCA_037833695.1 Sechiopsis laciniata | reverse complement strand
TGGAAGTCTTGAGCCCATATAAATTGGAAAAACTTAAAGTGATTCAAGGGTTGTTGATAATTCGTTAAATTATTATTATTTCAGATCCAACAAAGATTGAGACGGTTTACAATTCAAATTTCCCTTGTCAAACAGTAAGGTGAGTGATTTATTTTATAAGTTATTCTTGTTATAAAATTAATATGGTGATGTTTTATGAATGAACATTAGAAATGACTTAAAGTTATATTGTTGTGAGACTTCGAGAGAAGTGGTGCATTTTCTTATTGTATACTTATCATAATCAAATTATTGTTATATAGATATAAAAGAGAAATTATTATGAAAATATTCTTTATAAAATGAAAATGATGTGAGTTTTCATATTTGTTGTCTAAAGATGCTTCATTAACTTGATTAACATTTGAATATTTATATATGTTCTATGTCAACTAAAGAATCCCAAAAGTTATGGAATGATGATTTAGAGATTTTAAAAAAAGAATCTAAGAAATTATACCTTCAATATTAAAGTTAGGCTAAATGCTTAAATCCTTGTATCCATTGTGAATTTTTCCCAAAAATCCCTAAGTGAGAATGTGTTATATATAAGAAGGCCTTGAGACCCGCCTGAACATATACATAGACTTTGGCCATGCGCCGAGATGATTTGCTTTGAGGGGTGATTAGTGTGCTCGTACAAATGACATAAGTGCTTTGCTATACATTTAAAGATTTCTCGATGTAGATTATGACAGAGATTGCTCTGCTGTGCGCATTGATTTCGCCAATATGACAGAGATTGCTCTGCTATGCGTATCGAGACCGCTCTACGCCAGTATGACAGAAATTGCTCTACTGTGCGCATTGATTTCGCCAACAGAGATTGCTCTGCTGTGCGTATCGAGACCGCTCTACGCCAGTATGACAGAGATTGCTTTATTATGTGCATTGATTTCGCCAGTATGATAGAGATTGCTCTGCTGTGCGTATCGAGACCACTCTACGCCAGTATGACAGAGATTGCAATACTGTGCGCATTGATTTCGCCAGTATGATAGAGATTGCTCTACTGTGCATATCGAGACCACTCTACGCCAGTATGACAGAGATTTCTTTGTTATGCGTATTGAGACCGCTCTATGCCAGTATGACAGAGATCGATCTGCTGTGCATATCGAGACCACTCTATGCCAGTATGACAGAGATTGCTCTCCTTGCATATCAAGACTACTCTATGTTAGTACAACATAGAGATTGTTGTGGTGGGCGTATTGAGGCTATTCTACGCCAATAACATAAAGCTTCAGGTATAAATTTGTTGTTAAATTACTATATCATATGTTGTTAAATTACTCTACGCCAGTAAATTTTACATTGAGCTGCAACGGAAGTTGGGTTCAATGCGAACGAATGCAGAAGCAGACGTTTGTTAGACAAAGTATGATAGTTATTCCTCACCGTAATATTTCTATATAACATTGTGAACGCATTTCATGAGTACTTTAGTTGCGCATTTTCTTTTAAAAAAGATTTATTACTTGTATTTCTTTATTTTTATTTTACGTCATACAAACCCAATCAAAACCCCAATTTATTTTACTTTTACTTCTATTATAAACAATCTGCTTTTAGTAGCTTATAGTCCCTATGGAGAATGATAATTTACTTATTACTTACTGCAGGCAGCGTATACTTACGCGAGTATGAGTTTATTCACACACTGAGTCAGTTTGGTTTTGCTAGATAGAGATCCGTCACCAGCCCAGTCAAGAACCTTGATGCTGGACGACTCACGGCGATGGCAAGGCAGAGGTCGGCGGTGCGTAGGGTGCAGGGCGGCGACAACTAGGTTAGGGATGACTAGAGGTAGATTTTTAGGGTTTATTTCTAATTTATATTTTCTTTTTCTTTTCCTTTTTTGCCTTTTCCTTAAATCAACTTTAAAACTAAATAGACTTTAACCTTATTTTCAATTTCCCAGCCTTTTCCTTTTAAGTTCAAATAAAATCTTTTTTTTTCCTTATCCTTATTAAAATCTAAAATACATTTTTTTTTATATGACTCCAACACAGCTTAAAACAAAAGGTGCCCCAAAAATCTGCAAAATACAAAATATCCACACAATAATTAATAATTACAAAAGTGGTTTTTAGGGGTAAAATTACCAAAATGCCCTTAAGGCCAAAACCAACCAGAAATTTAATCGAAAACTTCGAGAAGATAATAACTGTACCTGGAGGGTTTATCCGAAAATGTGGGGCGTTACACAAATATTTTACTTTTAAAAATTTGCTATAATTAAAATAAAAATGGCTAGAATAGTATCTACAACAAATTTCTTTTGATAAATTATAAGTTTAGTCTCTATGGTTTGAATAAATCTAAAATTCAATTTTCATGGTTTAAAATACTAGAGCTTAATTCCTATAATTTAAAGAAATATATAGTTTAATCCCTATGGTTTAAAGAAAATCAGAATTTAATCCTTATGATTTTAAAAATTAGAATTTAGTTCTTATGGTTTTATAAAATCTAAAATATAGTCCTTATCTTACGTAATCGTTGACATATTAAATACATAGAAGCTCACTATACATGCATCAATAATATAACTTTTGTTGTTATATCAGTAACGTAACTCATAATTTCATCATTGACACATGAATAACTAACGTTTAAGAATTTAATTTGCCAATATTTAAAAACGACAAGGATTATTTTTCAAATTTTATTAAATTATATGGACTAAATTTTAGTTTCGTAAAACACAAGTTTTCAAAGCATAGGGATTAAATTATAGTTTTTAAAATGATAGAAAACTAAACTCTCTAATTTTTTTTCTTAAAGTTATATTTTACCCAAATTTCTGTAATAATTTTCCTCAACTTTTTGCCGAATAATTCAAATAACTTGTATACACCCACTATTGCAAAAGCCTCGTACACATCCATCTGACACTGACACTAAGACTGACATGCACCATTTATTTATCTTCTGAAATTACCAAAAACACAAAGTTCAAACATTTGTAATTTGAGTTGTTGAGGGTTGGAGCTGCAGCTTCTTGTTCTTATTGTGCTTAATTTCACCATAAAAATAAGACACAAAACCCCAAAGACTGAGTGCCAAAGAAACTCCTTTTTCTGCTTGAAACTTCTCTTTAAAAATCACAATTGCCAAAATTTCAGTTACCGGCAATAATACTGCAATTATTATTCCTGAAAAAAGAGATGACGAGCTGAAAATAACTCCAATTGCTCCCAAGAAGAAGCTTTGCCAAAGTATGGCGCTGCACACCAAAACGACGTAGTATTTGGTCTCCCCTAATCCAAATTTCACTGCTTCTCTAGGAATCACCTATGGAAATTATTAATATCATAATTTTAATTAGTGAAAAAAGCAGTAGAGAATTTTTTACGTTACCTGAAAATCGTTGTTGATTAACATCCCAACTGTGCAAACGATTGTTGCAAATAAGGACATAACCAGCTGAAATTCCAAGACCAAAGTGTAGGTAATTTGTTGACGGGCCTTTTTGTAAGTTAATTCCACAAGCGGCAAAACAAATCCGTAGAGCATCGCTGCCCCCAACGTCATCAAGAATCCGGCGATGTACTGTTTTGTGGATTCCCCGGCGGGACGGTCCCCACTTGTGTGCATTGCCAAAACTGCTCCTCCTATGGTCAACAAAACGATGGCATTTAACGAATACGAAGTGAATTTCTGTTTCACCAGTAGGTACGCGAAAGCTGCCGTGAACGCCAGCTGGCTCGCGATGATCAAAGCGGAAGTCGAGATCGGCAGGCGAGCCACACCGTAAGCGTACAGATAGTCGTCGAAGCCGGTGAGAAAGCCGATGATGGCAGCTCCCAACAACAGGCGTGGCTTCATCAAGATCACCTTGGTTCTGTTGGAAGATTCCGATGAACGAAGGCGGTGCAGGTAACTGATTGCTAAGGGGATGAAGATAATGGGCCAGCCTCCGGTTTCTAGCCAGCTGGAGAGCCAAACGCGCTTGCCGCCGTGAACAAAATACAGCCTTGAAACTAACGGACCGCCGCAGTTGCCGACAGCCAACAGAAGGCAGTTGAAAACAAGAAGATACGTTTTCACAGCGCTGCTTTGTTGTTCCGGTGGTTGTTGCTGCTCTTCCTTCTCCATCGTTTTCGCCGCAAAGACTTACAATGTGGATGGAGCAAAGTGTTGAATATTTAAATTGGAATCACTTACAACACACTCGATACATGCCAGACAAAATAATTACAATATGGACAAAAATATTAATTTCTTTTTCCAAACACTTGTAAACTGCCTAGTGGAGCATAATATGGATGCCTATCAATCTGAATCCAAATTGGAAATGATTACTGGACGAATAATGTGGAGCTTTCAAATTCTCCACCCATTTCCATTCATTTATGATATTTTTTCTATTTCTTATTTTGCCAATTTAGTCACAGCATTCACAAAATAGAGTTGCTTTCCAAGTGTTAATTTTGGGCTACTGAAGCCACCATCTATTGTCCCATTCTTTTTTTTTTTTTTTTTTTTTTATAGTATATTGTCCCATTCTATTAGGTAGTGCGTCACTTCAAACTTAGCATTATCAACCGGTTAATAATGAGTTCTTAGTTCAAAATTTGAATCTCTAATCTGTTTAATATACACATTGAATTAGTTAACTTTGGTTCTTTTGTTGATAATAATTTAAAACCATTTGATAATTATTTAATTTTTCTAATTTTTTAAATTAAGATTTTCTTACCATTTACTCATAATCATATTGCAACATTGTAAGAAAGTATTTGAATTCTAAGTCAAATTCTAAAAATTAAAAAAAAAAAGACTCAAAACTACTGTTTTAGTTCTTAAATTATGGATTTGTTTTTGAAAATCCATGTGTGAAATATATAGCAAAATAAAACAATTCATGAGTAAAAGTTGAATTTATAGACTTAATTTTTCAAAGGTTTAAAAAAAATCAAACAATTACTAAGTAAAATTTTAACATATGAATTATTTTTGTTCATAATGATTTTTTTGAATTTTTTGGAGATGGTTAATAATGATTTAGATACTTTTAATTTTTAATAATTAATTTACATAAGTTTTTGGAGATGGTTAATAAATGATTTAGATACTTTTATACTTAAACTTTTTTTTATAATTTAATCTCTCACATAATTATCAAAAATTCTCACATAATTAACTATTTTTAAGTGCATTTGAACCGACAACAAAGTAGATTATCATAAACTATTTTTAAGATACATATTATTATAACAAAAGTATGGTAACCTATGGACCGACAATAATGTAGATTATCATAAACTATTTTTGAGATACATATTATCATAACCAAAGTATGGTAACCTATGATTAATCAAGCATATTATTCTTTAACACGAGATTATTATAATATATATATATATAGTTTTTTTTTGTACAAATTAGAAAAAGGAGGACCAACAAATCCTACGAGCACAACTACTCTCAAATAAATATAAAGTTTTACAATAACAAAATTAATTTGTTATAATTTGGGGCTATTATGTGGGTGGTTCAAATTTGAATTGAATTATTACACTCAAACTAAACTCACCCTTACATAGGTTCAACTTCCCATAGGTTTACAAAATATAAATTATTAAGCCTCCGTTTGATTACCATTTGAGTTTTTGTTTTTAGGTTTTGAAATTTAAGCTTATTTTTACTCAAATTTTCTATGATGTACTTCATGTTTGCTATAATATATCCTCTTTTTATTTTAGAAAGTAGGTAAATGGTAACCAAATTTCAAAAACAAAAAAAAAATATTTAGAAAGCAACTTTTTTTTTCCCAAATTTTGGTTTGATTTCTAAAATTATAGATAAAATGTAGATATCCAAACAAGAAAAAACATAGGATAAAATAGTTGTTGTAGGCCTAATTTTCAAAAACAAAAAACTAAAATCAAAATAGTTATCAAACGAGTCTAAATAACCAACATTAACTTTAATATTCTATTTAAAGATATATTTGTTTTTTAGTATTCTATTTAAAAATATATTTTCTGGAAGAAATGGGGCGTGTAAACCATGGTTACTTACCACGTTCATCGATAATTATTAATTACTTGTTTCGGTAACAAAATTTTTTTTTTTTTTTTTTTTAAGGGTTAACAAAATTTTTCCTTCCAAAAAGTTTTACTATTTTTTTTTTTTTTTTTTTTTTTTTTTTTGATAGGGAGTTTTACTAATTTTAGAAAAAGGATATTTTTTTCATGGACTTTTTCTTCAAATATTTTTGTTTTGAACTTATGGTCACTGTTTTTAGGTTATATTATATTTTATGTCTAAATTTAGTTTCTTTATACTCTGTTTATAGATCTTAAAATTATTTTGTAATTTGTTATTTAATTCAGAATTCAGTAAAATAGTAGTGATTAAAATATGTGTATATATATATTTTGAGAAAATTAAAATATGTGTATATATACCATATGAATATTGCGTTCTTTTCAAAATTCATTAGAAAGAGATTATGAAAAGAAATAATATTTTTGTAAGAGTGAGTCATACATTAATCGTAAGAACTAATTTGAAGATTTATAATAAAGAAATTAAATTTCGAGTGGTTTATTTTAAAATTAAATTTTGAGCAGTTGAAGGTACATAAATAAAACAACATAATCAGAATTTTAATTTTTAAAGTTTATTCTATTTTGGTTCTCTAATTTTTAAGTGTTGAATTTTAATTTTTGAACTTTAAATTTTTTTTTCATTATATTTAAACTTTTAAATATCTAATTTTAATTTTTGTATTTAAAAAATTTTGCTTTATAAAAAATAAACATACTTTTCCTTAAAAGTAAAATTTAAGTTTTTATTTTCTCAAAAAAAAAAAAAAAAAATTTAAGATTTTTTTTGTAAGTTGAGCAACTAAAATAAGATTTTTTTAAATTCAATAATTCAAATAAAATAAACTTAAAAGTTCATGGATTAAAATGGACTTTTGTACTAAAAAAATCTAAAGATATGTTTGAAATAGTTTTGGAATGATGAAAATAACAATTGTCATTAGAGGTTTTCAATTAACCTCGTAACTCGAATAACCCGAGAACGAAAAAAACTCAATTCGATAGAAATTGGATTGGCTTATTAACTTACTGAGGTTGGGTTCAAATAAATAAAAAAAATTATGAGTTAGGTTAATTTTTGAGTTGACTTAAAATTAACTTTAAAAAATATCTTTTACCTATAACATAATTGTCTATGTATATATTTATTTTATTTTATTATTATGTCTAGACTTTTTACTCTCCATAATATTTTCATTGATTTTAATTATTTATTTATTTTATGGGAGTCGAATCATGTCATCTATTTTAATTATTTTGAGCGTGACAAATATAAATTTTTAGATCATTATAAAATCACTCAAAAATGTATTCTTTGTGATTTTGCAGTTGGAAAAAATATTATAGAAATTTTAAATTCACTATAAATATAATTTAAAAGGTCTTATATCACTAACAAGAGTAATAGGTTGGTGGTATTAATATATCTTATGAACTAGGATGTTAAGAGTTCAAATCCTCTCATCTCAATTTTATATTAAAAAAAATCTTAAATTTATTTCTTGATTGATCTATCTATTAAGTATAAATTTGAATTGTTAACTAATATCTTGTATAACTTTTTTAATTTTTGAAGAACAAGTATCTTGTATAACTTAATAACATATTACAGGCTCAAAATCTTTTTCTTAAAATACTGTTGAATAAAAAAAATATAAAATTAGAATTTAATGATTGGTAAAAAGAGTTGATTTATTGTCTAATAAAACTCAATTGTGTGTAGTCTATCCAAATGAAAGAATACATATATGAATCAATATTAGTGGTTTAAAAATTGAAGTTGAAGAAGCTGAGACTTCGAGTCAATTTTCTGAAGGATCCAACCTTCAGGTCTCTGATGTTAGTCAAAAAGAGCTTCAAACCGCCAAGATTGAAGAAAAACTTCAAAATTGGTCTATTCTAGAGATAGACTTAAGTTTAGTCTGTAAGAATTCAAGCTCCATGATCTTTCAAAAGAGCTAGATCAAGCTCTCAGAACATGTTGTTCCTATCGATCAAGATAGCACAACATTCAATCTCTTCTCAAAGAACACGATTCTTCATCATCGAGACGAGTTCAAATTTATTCATATTGGTTTGGTCCAAAGAGCGATCAAACCTTTATTCAGATGAGGTCTGAATATCCCAGTCCTCGTCTCCTTCCGAGACAAGCGACGCAAAAATTATTCAAATTCTTTGCTGGGAATGGTCGAGTCCAATCTTGAAAATGGACTGATTTTCTTCAATTGTTTCCCAAACCTCACTCTTTCATTACCAAACCTAAATATCTTGTCTGCGTTAATGTTAGATGTTAACACCAAAAACCTGAATATTCAATCTGAAACTCACTCAGCTGTAGTAATTTTCCGCATCTGTTATAAACATACATACAAACGTTGCTCCTAAAGCCCTGAGAAAGTCTGTGAGCGGTTTTACCATGCTCATAGAAGCCAACATAGGTAGAGCTTCTGTCAATATCCCAAAAACCTTCACTTGGGATCAAATTACGAGAAACTCCTCATGGGAGTTAAAATTGGTTTGCCCTCCGGTCAAAAGAGAGCAAACTCAGACTCAAATCATTGAACACGACGATGGAAGCGTTAAAGTCAAATTTAAGGATGCTCAAGATCTGTTCCCCAGAACGAAAGGCTTATTGAGATCAAGACTAAGTACTTCCATTATTCAAAGGCCACCTATTATGGTTGATAGATCCAACTCCTTCGAGTTCAATCCGTTGATTATGATCAACCCTGGCCTCTATTTAATATGGTAACAGACCTGAATATCCAACTCAAACTGACATGGATATCCAGTCAGTCTTCGATAGTCAGATCAATTTTATCACCAATGATTATTCAATTGACAAAGAGTTTCTCAAAAGAGATGTCCTCTTAAAGAGAAACAGCGAGAAGATGAATGCTTTCTTCAGAGAATATTCTGAAGAAGAGCAATCAGACCATCATACTCAATGGTATTCCTACATGGAAAGCCTCTAAGCTGATATTCCATTCTTTACTTGGATGGAATCAAGCATCAACGTTCTCAACCAAGCAAAGTGGAAAACCACTCAACGAGGAGACGTCTATTCAACTCATCCTCCACTTAAAGAAGTAGAGATTGAGACAAACTACGGCGACAAAGTCCTCGTCTCACCATTCAAAAGTGTTGCCGGAGATGACAAGAGTCATCCCTGTCTTAAGGATATTAAAAATATCCAGCACCAAAACAATTACTCAAACAAATTACTTTCTACGATTGCCAGTCAGGTGGATAAGATCAAAGAAAGAATTCATAAGGAACCAAGCTTTGCCTCCTCTAATTCGCAATATCCGGATATTGATAAATTAAAGCCCGTATTTAGGCCTACAATCTTGAATAAAGATATTGTTCTTAATCCAGATAAAGAGGCTGTCAATAAAATTCAAAAAATGCTCAGAGATCTATCAATTTCAAAAGCTCCTTCCATTAATGTTATCAACGAACCAACAAGTGATGACATGGAAAGATTTCAAAGGGATTTCGACAATGAAGAAATCCTAACACTCAATAGAGATGTTCAACATATTGCTAAGCTCAAATTCAAAGGCGACGATAACGTAATGTTGCATCGCAACTGGTACCCTAGACCATCGTTCCCTGATATGCAGTTCGAAGAGAAGACTCAGATGACTACTGGGACTTACGATGGCACTCAAATCCAAAAGTGGAATATTGATGGTGTCTCTGACTATTTAGTCATGAATGTCATCAATGAAATGCTTATGACAGCAAGGGCTTATAAGCTCAAACACCACATTGACCGTAACATCGCTCAGATGTTGGTCACCAGGTTTACGGGTGTACTCAAAGAATGGTGGAATAAACACCTCAACGAAGCCACCAGATAGGGTATACTAGCTCATACCACAGTAGTGAGATCTACTACTGAAATCGAATGAGAAGAATTGCCTACTCAATATGAAGAAGTTGACGTGGTAACACAAGATGCTGTTAACACTCTCCTTTATACAATAACAAAGCATTGTATAGGAGATCCTGCAATATATTAAGAAAGATCTGCTGAGATTCTGATGAACCTTAGATGTCCGACCCTCAGAGACTTTTGATGGTATAGAGATATGTTCATAACAAAAGTCATGATTCGGACCGATGGTGCCCTATCGATCTGGAAACAGAAGTTCGTCCACGGACTTCCAAAGTACTTTAGTTAGAGAATCAAGGACGCTCTTACGTTCCAATACTCTAGAGATATTCAATGGGACTCTATCACCTATGGTGCTCTCAGTTCTTTCATCATCAAAGAAGGACTCAAGCTTTGCAGTGAGGTTAAACTCCAGGCAAAGATCACAAATCCGGGTTTTAGAAAAGCCAAGCTTAAGTCCTATGAAAATGACATTCCTATGAAATCAAGACCAATTCAAATTAATTATAATCTTTTTTCTTTCTGTAAGAAAGAAATTGATGGATTGTGGCAAAAGAAGCCGATCAGACCCTCAAAGAGCCAATGGTCATGTGCAGCTTTCTATGTCAACAACCAAGCCAAGAAGAACTGTGGCATCCCTAGGCTGGTAATCAATTACAAACCCTTAAACAAAGTTTCAGAATGGATTCGGTATCCAATTCTGAACAAAAATGATTTAATCAAATGCATTTCAAACGCTAAAGTGTTTTCAAAATTCGATCTTAAATATGAATTTTGGCAAATCCAAATTGCTAAAAAAGATCGATACAAAACTGCTTTCAATGTCCAATTTGGACAATATGAATGGAACGTTATGCCCTTTGGGCTTAAAAAGGCTCCATCAGAATTTCAAAAAATCATGAATGATATTTTCAATAATTATCAAGACTTCTCAATTGTCTATATTGATGATGTCCTGATATTTTCTCAAGGTATTGATCAACATTTCAAACATCTTCAGACATTTTACCATGTTGTGAAGAATAATGGCCTTGTCGTTTCGGCCAAGAAAATCAAACTATTTCAAACTCAAATTCATTTTCTTGGATTTGAAATCCATTTGGGCTTTATTAAACCTATTCAACGGTCCATCAAATTTGCCTCAAATTTTCCTGATAAAATCCTAGACAATACCTAACTTCAGAGGTTTCTAGGATGCCTTAATTATGTGTCTGATTTTTTTAAAGATATCATGCCCATTTGCAAACCACTTTTTGAGAGACTAAAAAAGAATCCAAAGCCTTGGTCCAGTAAGCATACTGCTACGGTCCAAAAAATAAAAGCCTTAGTCAAAAGCATTCCTTGCTTGAGTCTTATCGACGATAAAGCAAGCTTCATAGTGGAAACCGACGCATCCGACATCGAATATGGAGGAATCCTCAAATAGTGCGTTGATAAGAAGAAATCTATAGTTAGATTCTATTCTCGCATCTGGAACGATGCTCAAAGAAACTGTTCAATGGTTAAGAAGGAAATCCTTGAAATTGTACAGTGCGTATAGAAATTTCAAGGAGCTTTAATCAATAAGAAATTTTAATCAAAACAGATTCTAGAGCATCTAAATTCATTTTAGAAAAGGATGTCAACAATCTAGTTTCAAAACAAATTTTTGCAAAATGGCAAGCCATACTATCTTGCTTTAATTTCGAGGTTTTGCCTATAGAAGGCACTGAAAATACTCTTGCAGATTATCTCTCAAGACAGTTTCTCTCTCAACCTCTCTCTTCTCTCCTCCTCTCTTCCAATGAGTGAAAGAAGGGCTTCAAATCAGCCTTCTGCTACAAATTTAAAACAACCTTTTGTTGCAAATGCAATGACTTCATATTCAGACGCCCTTGAACCTAAGTTCACTCTCGTGACCAGGTCAAAAGGTAAATCCAAACATGTTCAAATAGAGTCTTCAACTCCAGCAACCTCTTCACCTCTGTGAAGAATTCAAAAAACCCGTCGTCAAGTTCTTCGAACCCAACGACATATTCAACAACAGTTTTCGTTCCTAACTGCTTTGTTCCAAAACTAGAAATCAAGGGGTATTTTAAGAAAAATCTTACCCACTGTGATTTCGTAGTTGAACCTGAGTTTAACGATCCTCAGATTTTGAAGATCGTTGAAAACATCTATCCTCCTGGATTTTTTCTTTATTCCGAAGAATATTCAAAAGACACGAAAGTTTTATGAATTTATTTTGGTTGACACCAAGTCAACCGAGATTGTTCATATTGCTGATAATAACAATCCAAACAAGATTGCTTATTCAAAGCTAAATATATTCAAAGTGATGAATCCAACGTGTTGGAATCAAAGTATCCACATGGAAAAATCATTTTCTAAAAGTTTCATCCCCTAAACCTATTTATATCAATATTTTGGTTAAAAGAGAAAAAGAAGAGAAAAATGAGAAAAAGGTGTCTTCGCCAGGACTCGAAGTCGGAACCGCTAGAGGACACATGGCACTCCCTCATTGAACCCTTCCTTTTGTTGTCGAGACCTAAAGAGCTAGCCGCACGTTCTTTCTCCTTGTGCGATTTCTTCTTCCTCTCCCTTTTACGATTCTCTTCTTCCTTTTCTCTCTTGCCGATTCTTTTCTTCCTCTTCTCCCTCACGGATCTTCTTCCCAAATCGTAAATCTTCCCTTCTTTCTCCCATTGCCGCAAGCTCCACGTTGTTGCCGCACATCTCCTAGACATAAGCCCTAGCCGAGAGGGCACCATTCTTCTTGTTCTTGTTGCCCTAGCCGAGAACCTCTCTCAAATCCATTACCGAGGATCACCCAAAAGAAACACCTTTGCAGCCGAGAAAAGCACTCTTTGCCACAAACCAGCCTAGTCGAGAAGAGCACTCTTTGCCGCAAAATCAACCTAGCCGAGAGCACCCTTCTTGCCACAAAATCAAGCCCTAGCCGTAAGCACACTCTAGCAGCGGTGTTGTCGCAAATTCTCCCTAGCCGAGCCAAGTAGCTACCGAGACATCTTTCCCTAGGGTATTTTCGAGGCTTGTCTTTGCCAAGAGCCTTGCTACCGAGCCTTGTTTTAGATTTTGGGTAACTTTCCCGTGCCCGTTACTCTTGTAGCTAAGCCATTTAGTTAGCTGTGATATTAATTGTGCTTGTTACTTATTTGTTTAGGGTTATCTATCTGTTGGATCTACAGTTTAAGGAGCATTTTATCTGTTGTGTATTTCTGCTTGTTTCTAGGTAAGGATTTCTTGCCGGGGTTGTGTCGACCCTACGAGACTTCTTTGATTGCATTCTTGTTTGGTAGTTTTACTGTTACAAGCATGTTTAGTGGATAGGAACTTTTGTGTTGATTTTTTTCTGCTAGCATGTTTACTTCTGCTTTCACATGTTAGTGTCATGCTAGGTTTGTACTTCCAGCATGCTTGATTCCTGCTTTTAAGCTCGTAGTGCCATATTAGGGTTTATTTGTTGTTGAGCACATTTGATTGTTAAGAAACAGGGTTCATAAATCCTAGATAGAACTTGTTAGGTTGTCATCATCCAGAGGCTGAGAGTGGACCAACGTACGTGTCCCCACCAGTCGGGCTGTGAGGACGGATCCCTTACCCCCGGCAGCCGAGTGTCGAGTAGCTACCACACCGGCATAAGCTTAGTCTGTAGCCTGCTAGAGCGAAACCCTGCCAACGGTGTAAGCCTGCCTTGGCCGGTTCTTTACTTCAGGCGTCGGTGGTATTCAGGCTACTACAGTCGAGTTCTAAGGGTCTCGCACTACTATAGATCAGTGACACCACTTTCGAGTCTTTAGGCATGCGTACCTAGACTGGCGTAGTTTGTCCCTAGGCCCCCACATTTACGTAGTTTGCAGCAGCATGCGGTGTGCACGCACACGCGTTAGGCGCTGGGAGGAGAGCTCCCTTAGGCTAATGTTCGTGAGTACACAACTTCCTTTCTGAGTCTAGAGCCAGACACCAGGTACTCTTCTGGATGTCCTAGGACCAGTTTGGAGAGCTAGTCAGGACCAGCTGTTGAGCGGTCACTTTGGCCGAGGGTATGAGACCCTCGAGGATATCTGTTTAGGAGCAGTTATTGAGCTGATCACTAGGCCAGGAGTTAGAGACTTCCAAAGACCCAGGAGATTTATGGACATCTCGTTCCATGGTTCTGTGTTGGTAACTGTTTGCTTGTATACTTGGATGCTAGATGATGCATTGTTTCATAATGTACCCCGGTTGGGGGTTCTTACTGAGTGTCTTTGTATTCACCCTTATTTTTTGTGGTTTTTCCACCAGGTAACTTGGGCAGCACCAGGACGGCTAGAGGAGGAGCTGTATGATCATGGGAGCTGCCGGCGTCACTCTGATTATGTTTATGTTTTGTTTATTTTGATTCAGCATGTAGTTGGACACGAAGTCCATAGGATTTGCATATGGAACCTGATGGTGTTATTTGAATGTTTTGTATTTTTTATTTCAAATTATACTCTGGCCAGGGTTGCTTTTAATGTTTTGAACAGGGAATGTTTTAGATGTTTATAAACAGGTTCCGTGGGTTTTAATTGATTCTTTCATGCAAGTTATATTTGTTTTAAGATTTTTATTATCTTTTAAGCATGCATGTTGAGTAAGGACCAGGTTTATGACTATTTTTAGGTCGGGTCCTTACAACTATCATGTAAATTCCATTTTGGTCATTGAACTTTTAAAAGTCCAATTTTAGTCCCTAAACTATCATTTTTGTTCCATTTTCGTCCCTCAACTTTCAAAAGTCCAATTTTGGTCCTTAAACTTTCTAAAAAGTTTAAAAGTAGTCCTTGAGTTAGAAAAAAAACTTAACCACAGTTAAAAATTGATGAGGTGCCAAAAAAAATAATAAAATTAATTTATCATCATCTTCTTCACCCTTCTCCCATCACACGCTCTTTTTTCCTTTACACTAAACTCAAAACATACCATTTTCCATGGAAAGAGGTTAGAGAAAAAATGGTAGTTTAATTGGAGGAGAAAATTATAGTTTTCTAATGTTATTTTATTTATTTTATTTTATTTTTTAACAAATAGTTTTCTAATGTTATAATATCAAATGTGGGTATGATTGACCTGCATAACTTCCCTTCCAAAATTAATCAATTACATTTTCATCCACTTTCTTTTTCTTCTCTCTTTTCAATTTTTCATTTGTTGAATTGTGTAGCTTGAATGCCAGAAAACCCCTCTTCCTCTCAAGGATACCCGAACAAGATTGTTGCACTTAGCACTTTGTCAAATGCGATGAAAATTCTTACTGTCTCATCTCCTCCAAATCCGACTGTAGAGTTTGCAATCTCCCATTTCTCAATCCCTCGCCCTTTATGCACCCAAATCTTATGGGTCCCATCCAACTCACCATTTTCAAATTTTACAACTTCAAATACCTCGACCTCATTAATAATATTCTCTCCAGCACATTCCATGATACTTCGGCCCCTAATACGCCAACAAACTCACCGGAACCACCTCCGATACTTGCAAGAGCATTGGTTTATGCTCTGTTTTAAAAAAAAAAAATTAAAATCCCTAGGTCTCAAGAGAGAGGTAAAGAAGATGATAATAAATTAATTTTATTATTATTATTTTGCCACCTCATCAATTTTTAACTGTGGTTAAGTTTTTTTTCTAAATCAACGACGGCTTTTAAACCTTTTAAAAAGTTCAAGGATTAAAATTGGACTTTTGAAAGTTGAGGGAACAAAAATGATAGTTTAGGAATTAAAATTGAACTTTTGAAAGTTTAAGGACCAAAATGGAATTTACATGATAGTTCAGGGATCAAAATCGTATTTTACGCTAAAGAATATAAGCTTTTTGTTTTA
The DNA here is from genome assembly GCA_037833695.1 of Sechiopsis laciniata. Classification (NCBI taxonomy): domain Eukaryota; kingdom Viridiplantae; phylum Streptophyta; class Magnoliopsida; order Cucurbitales; family Cucurbitaceae; genus Sechiopsis; species Sechiopsis laciniata. The sequence continues at coordinate 11,326 of JBBMKA010024103.1, read as the reverse complement.
CTTAAAAAAAAAAAAGAAGCTTTTAGTGTATGGTTAATTAGTACATCCGATGGTTCTATTCTGATGGTTTTTTTTATACAGGTTCTTCGGGAGTTTTCTTTTCTTAATAGAGTACAGTTCAGTAATAAATTTTTAATTTTGTATAAAATAATAATTTTTTTAATAAGTTTTATTTTTTATTTTTAAACAAAATTTTGAAATTAATTGATCTATCTATTAAGTGTAAAATTGAATTGTCAACAACAATAGAATTTTAAAAGTATCTCGTATAACTTTGTAACATATTACAGATTCAAATTTTTTTTCTCCAAATATTGTTAAATAAAAAATATATAAAGTTAAATTTTATTGAATGATAAAACGAGTTGAATTTATTGTCTAATAAAACTTAATTGTGTCTAGTAGATCCAAATGCAAGTATTCATTTATTAATCAATATTAGTAGTTTAAGAATCGAAGTTCAAGGTAGGAATAAAAACTTGCATTGTTTTGAATATAGTTGTTGAATCACGAACAGACAAGCTCTTGTTGGATATTGCGTCTTAATTAAAAATATTTTGAGATAATTCTCTTTACAAATTTTTTGGCAATCGGTGAGACCAAGAAATAAGCTCTCTCTCTCTCTCTCTCTCTTTTTCTTTTTTTTTTTTTTTCAAGTAAAGAATATAATCAAAGTTTATGGTTAATGAGTACATCCGATGGTTTTACTTATACAAGTTCTTCGCGCGTTTTGTTTTCCTTTTTTTTTTTTTTTTTGAGAATCGAGTTTTCTTTTCTTAATGGAGTATAATTCAGTAAAAAAATTATAAATTAGTCAAGGGGTTTTATTTTTTTATTTTATTTTATTTTAGATAAAGTCAAGGGTTCTATTTATAGGTATTTTACTTTTACTTTTTCTTTCCTAAAAAGGCCCCGACCAATTTTTTAAATAGAAAAATATTCAATTTTATAATAAATTAAAGTTATTATAAAGTTGTTGTTTTTACATAAATTTATGTGGACTTTTCATGAATAAAAAAGAGAAAACAATTTTATGGATGTAAGAATTTTAGAAAAAATCAAATATAACAAAAATTTGGCATAGATATTCCACGACATTCAAGCCCACAAACTCGTCGCTCCTATGAAATGAAACTGCCAGTTTTAATCTAGTTAAACCTATGGAAAATAATCAACTCAAACTAATTAAAAACAATCAAGTGAAATTGATTAAAAACTATAAATGATGAAATGTTGTGCTATGTAGGAAATATTTTTAAAAGTTGTCAAAAATAAAATAAGGATGATAAAATTTGCTACCTACCATAAATTCTCTAAATTTATTATAAAATTTTGCATCATCTTCATTTTTTTTAGTTGCACAAGTTTTGTTTTCTAATTTTCATATTTATATCTAAAACATTTGAATTTTAAAGTGTACAAGAATCCTAAGCTTTCAATTTTATATTTTACAGATTCGTTTGTTTTTGTATTTTTAAAACCCTAAAAACTTAAAGTATGATGAAGTGAATGGTAGAAAACAAAGTAAATTGTAACCTAAAAAAAAAAAGAAAAGAGTAAATTGCCAAAACAAGTATAATTCTAGTAATATTATGGAGTAACATTATGTAGGATTTAATAATTAATAAATTGGAGGTTCAAAATCACCCTTCAAATATTGTTGGAAAAAAAAAAGAAACCAAAAAAAATTCTAACTTATAACTTTTTGGTCATAGTGCTAAGGCCAATAAATATATTTCTATTTTTAAGGTAAAGGAGATTCTTAGTACACTTTTTCTTTCGTTTTTAATAAGGCATTGTAAGTACTAAAAAAATAAATAATAAATAAAAACGAGGCTTCTGTCTGAAAATCAATGTTGGAGGTTTGGATAGAATCCTTTTGGAATAATTATTTTGATAAAAAGGTATTGGATGTATGAAAAATTGAAGGGCATGTCTCCGTTTGGGAGCATTCTTGATGGGCTATGTTTGGTATAAAGTGATGTATGGAGAATCACTTCTAAATCAATCTATAATATTTAATAATCACAAAATCGCAAAATATTTTTTGAAGTGACAAACCGAAGACTTGTCAAACTTATGCTAAAATAAAGAGTGGCTAATGACAATTTTAAACATCAGATTCTTTAAGAATCACTTTAATGGTAAAGACACTTTAATGGTAAAGACAGCGTATACTATTCTTTCTATTTATTTGGTTTTTTTAAGATAGTATTTTTTTTTATATTCGTAAGTGTTCAGGTTAGTTTATGTACACATCGATTATTTTTATGGAACATATTGATCTTACTGTTGGGAAAAACTTTTCATATTTATCGCAAAAATAGGCAGAAATATAACTAAAAAATTAAAAAGAAAAAAATAAAAGAGAACACAAGAATTTACGTAGAAAAACTCCCAATCAAAGAAAAAATCACAGACAAAAAAAACTTCCACTATGTGAAGAATTGTTACATCGGACAAAATTCTCTCCTGATCCCAATTACATAAACAATCTTTTCAAAACTTATACTTCTCACACCTTTTGACCACTCTCTACAAGAGAATACAAAAAGACTTTAACTAGAGTTAGTACATCAAGTTTAAAGGCTTATGACTAGGATGTTTGAAACCAAAGTCTTTACATGCTTCTTTTATCGTAGAAATAGGCAGAAATATAACTGAGAAATTGAAAGGAAAAAATAAAAGAGAGCACAAGAATTTACGTGGAAAAACTCCCAAACCGGAGAAAAAAATCACGGATAGAAAGAACTTCCACTATGTAAAAATTTTTACAATTGAACAAAATTCTCTCCCTAACCCCAATTACATAAACACACTTTTCAAAACTTATACTTCTCATACCTTTTGCCCCACTCTCCACAAGAAAATACAAAATGAATTTAACTAGAGTTAGTACATCAAGCTTAAAGGCTTCTAACTGGGATGTTTTGAAACAAAAGTCACATGTTTCTTTAATAGTGCTTGGAGCACACCATTGTTTTGTATATTTCTAATGTGGGATAATTCACTTCTAATATTTTGTCAAATCCCAAGAAATTCTGCATTTGCGAGATATTTGAAGAATTCACATCTAGTGCAACATTGTCGTCATTGACAATCATAATTCTCAACTCTGCAAATTACACATACTCCACCATAAAAGTAGACCACTTGAAATCTAACATTCCAAGATTTTTTTTCTTCGTCACATGTTGATACACCTTTTTGAAATTTATGGTGCAACTTCCTCCTATTTGGCTTACCATGAAGTTCTTTAGCCACCGACATAACTTCCACCACACACCTTACATAGCATCCAAGTCAATACCTATGTGCAAACTTGTGGAACCGCTGGCATTACATCCTCTACCATGGAAAAGTTGGCATACTGATAACTCTCAAATATAGCATTATTTAGGCTAATATCATAATATATTCTAATGGTATTTGTGCATTAATTAAATGAATTTTAGAGTTAGAATAGCATTAAGATGGGAATTTTATATAAATAAGATGCATGTATGATTTATGAGTTTAGATTTAAAAGGCTAGGGAAATTAAAGCATTTTAGAGTAAAATATGGATGCCGAATGCTTTTCATACTTAAATACCAAAGATCTAACACTTCGCTAATTTATTGTTATATCTATAGGATTTGAGAATATGGTTAGCATCGCATTCAAAGGAGAAGCGGAAGGTTATAATGCGCATCAAGACGCTTTGGAGGTTGTAGAACCGCAAGATCTTCAAAACATATTCGCGAAGGTCAAATATTCGTTGCGAAAAGATAAAGCAAGTTTTTATAAAGATTTAATGCGATGCGATACACAATTATCACAGCATAGAAGAAGATTTCTTTGCGACATGATAGCGGAATTATAGGAGATTGCGATTTCTTAGCAATTAATTCCTTATTTTCCAAATCCAACTCTTTCCTTATTCTCCAAAACATTTAATTCCTTGCCTTCCAATGTATTCGATTCCTTAGTCCCAAAGCATTTCAAAGCCTATAAATAGGAGAAGAATGAAGAGAGAAAGTGTGCACGTTTTTGGAGTTTTTCTCCCACACTTGGGATAAGGGTTTCGAAGCGAAGTTCGTGTTCCTATTGACACGGACTCCTGTTCTTCAAGCACCCACCATTTATCGCTTTCCTTCTCGCCTTCTAGTTTATCGTTTCTACTTTTTTTTCCTTCTGTTTCACACAGACATTATTTCAATGCAATATTATTTATATTTCATTGCCATGCTTTATCTATTTTTTACTATCTGGCTAAACATCTTAGATGAAGGTTAAAGGTAAGGGGTGTGGAAACCTGTACTAGGGTATAAGGGAGTTGTTAATTGAAGTAAGTTGAATTAGGGACTTAATTAAATAGTAAATGTTTACCGATCATTCACATGAACTAGTAAGTTATAATTCGAAAGAAAAGATATCTTAAGTCTAATTCGCATGTTCATTAGGTTAGTGTAAGTCTTTACGCATTTAAGAAGAGTTTAGGAATAAACGTTCTACTATTGCATGTGACACACTCTTTAGAAAGCTACGCAGGTTCGCGGCGAGAGTCGGAGTCAACGTGAATGAATGCGAAATCAAACGTTTAGTTTAAGTGAAGTATGACGATTACTACTTACAGCTAATTACCCTAGGAATTGCTAGACGCTTCCCACAACCTTAACCCGAGTCTTACTTAGTTAATTTCGCATTTTAATTTTATTTTGCATTTAGAACAAAACCAAAATCCCAGCACCATTATTTTTACTTCTTTGCACGACTCTTAGATTAATTCACTGATTATAGACAATCCCTATGGAGAATGATAAAATATAAATACTTATCACTTGCTGCATACTCGACTGCGTATACTTGCATATTAATGCGATTCGAAGGGTAGAACTTAGCTTCACACTTAAAATTAATCATTAGCTTATTTATACTACACCAAAATAATCGCATCAAGTTTTTAGCATCGTTTCCGGGGATTGATTTATTTATAATTAGTTGTATTAGTTTAAGAGTAGTTCCTAAGTAACAAAAAGGCTAATTACTTCATAATTCTAAGTGTACTGTAGAACACTGCAAAGAGTGGAGCATACTAGTCTACCGAAAAAAGTCCCAACGCATCACCACAAGCAATAACAAAAGAAGATGGCCTACAATCACTTTGCGAGCCATCACTGGAATAATAATATCGCCCCTTCACAAACATGTTTTTTTCAGCAACTATGCTATGCGGAGGAGCCATACACAATAGATTTCTATTCAACGTATCCTAACTAGAAGAATCAGCCACAGTTTAGGGGAGATCATAGCAGCCAGAATTAGACGCCAGAAGATGAGGTGTGGCTAAGATGCCAGAAATGGATGATGGAGAATGTATCATTCTAACACCTCAGGAACCCAAATGCGAGTGTGAGCCGTCTCTAGAACAAATACTCAGAGAAAGCGTAGCCAACAGAGAAGTTACAACATTGAAAAATACATTTCTAAGGCCGAAGTACTTAATGTGGCATCAACAGATGAATTCCACTATGAGACATAACTCTCATGGGAAGATTTCAAGTTAGCCATGATCAAGCGAGATGAAAAGGCCATAGCTTTAAGGCGCGCAGCAGAAGACAGAGACTAGAGGATGCGATATCAACAACAAGAAGAAGCTTGGGCAAGGTTCGCCACTCTAGCCATCTCAAAAGCTGACAATAATGAAGTAGCTTATACAGAGGAAAAATTTATGAGTGACAGCAACGAATATTCCAGTAGTGGTACTGTGCAAATTCTAGCTGGCAGAAGCAAAAGTGAGGACAAAAATCCTCCAACCATCAACTTTGTGGACGATGAACCTACAACTGAGATTGAAAAAGAAAAGATTCAACCCACCAAGGAAGAGGTGATGGAGCAAGCAGTGCAGGAAACTAAAGATAGTTTTAAAAGCATTGTACCCTACAAATTACGCAAACCACTTTTGAACTATCATGCCTTCAAGATTCCAAGTGAGAGATCATTCGAAAATCTGACGAGAGAATAATAAAATAGGGCCAAAATGTAAGCCACCTCTGCCTACTACAAGCAATTGTGGTAGGAAGACACCTCATAAGGAAGGACAATGGAGTCAGAACCGACCAGACTATCAAAGATGGTACAATAAAGAAGATCATTATATGGCTAAAAGAAAAATGTGCTGAAATACGAGGCTCGAATCATGCATAGTCGGTATAAATTAATTAGCTTCGAGTATTTACAAGCTTTTAATTTTCCTTTCTTTTTTTTTGCTAGGTTAGATTTGCTTTTAGTATTTTGTTAGGATAGTTTAAAGTTTGTTTTTCTTTAGTTTTATGTTGGGAAAGAGAATAGGTATCTGTAGCACAAAGTTGAGCAAGCTATAAAACATGATGAATAAAGAGTAGTAGAAAGGAAACAACAGAAGCAGAGTTGACGTGACTAATCACAGATGGAAAGCAAAAGGAAGTTTATGTCGTCCTTTATCTCTTACTTTCATATATCTCTGTTGAAATATATTAAATGCTCTTGTTTACCCTCGCGTAGGAAGCGAATTAGGAGTAAATAGAAAATCTATTGCTCATATTCATGCATCGTTAAAATGAATCACTGAATGCTATATATAAATATTTCTTCGCTCTGCTCTCAAATGTTATAGTCTAGTATAGTCAAAATTTCTGAACAATCTAAAACACCAACCTTTATCCTTAATATTTTAGGAGAATGGACTAGCCAAAATGCAGACCGAGTTGATAATGTACTAATCCCTGATTGGAATAAAAGATGAGTTAACTTCCAAGGTTAAAATTGAAAGCTTGAAACATGGAATTCAAACCTCAGAATAAACTAAGTTTTGTGGAACTAAGCCTCGCCTTCATTGAGGACAATGAAGAATTTAAGTTTGGGGGCGAGGGCAAACCCGAGGAGTGCATAGAAGAGAGAAAATCAGGTGAGAATACTAGTCTTTTAAAAAAAAAAAAAAATTGCATTGAAAAACAAAGATCAAAACATTCTGGGTAAAAATGAAAGGCACAAAAGAGTAAATAGTCGTAGGAATCCCAAAGTACTCCGTTGTCCACCAAAAGCGCAAGCTTGAGACATTCCATTGCTTAGGTGGAACATTTTATGCTCAAGTGAACCATGCTAAGAACTACAGAATTGTGGATATGAGTGCAACCTGAGTAGGAATGCAGAAAGCATAGCAGAAATCCTCGAGGGATTTGAGACCTAAATAAATAGCCTCGACAGAATGTTTTGGGCAAACTTAGGATGATTGAAGGCTTGAGTGAAGTGGTTCGAGCCATAGGCATTAATATCTAGGAGGGCTCAATTTTGAGTCTAACTTGGAAGAGCATGTTATCAGTATGAAAAGTTTTTTCGCAAGGCTAGGACTCTAAAATCCGTAGGATAGAAGTTGATGCATATAACTTGTGACGAAATTTTGATTAATTAGACTATGATTTTGAGAGCATTATTGAGAACATTTCTTAAAAGCTTTTATATAAAAATTTTCTTGCACGTTAATATATGGAGCATTACTCGAAACAAGCAATGATTTAAGTTTGGGGGTTTGATAGCTCTCAAATATAGCGTTATTTAGGTTAATATCTTAATATATTCTAATGATATTTGTGCATTAAGTAAATGAAATTTAGAGTTAGAATAACATTAAGATGGAGAATTTATATAAATAAGATGCATGTATGATTTATGAGATTAGATATAAAACGCTAGGGAAATTAGAGCATTTTAGAGTAAAATATGGATGTCGAATGCTTTTCATACTGAAATACCAAAGATCCCACACTTCGCTAATTTATTGCTATATCCATAGGATTTGGGAATATGGTTAGCATCGCATTCAAAGGAGAAGCGAAAGGTTAGAATGCGCATCAAGACTCTTTGGAGGTTGCAGAACCGCAAGATCTTCCAAACATATTTGCAAAGGTCAAATATTCATTGTGAAAAGATAAAACAAGTTTTTATAAAGATTTAATGCGATGCAATACACAATTATCACAACATAAGAAGAAGATTCCCTTGCAACATGATAGCGGAATTATATGAGATTGCAATTTCTTAGCAATTAATTCCTTATTTTCCCAATCCAACTCTTTCCTTATTCTCCAAAACATTTAATTCCTTGCCTTCCAATGTATTCGATTCCTTAGTCCCCAAGCATTCAAAGCCTATAAATGGGAGAAGAATGAAGAGAGAAAGTGTGCCTATTTTTAGAATTTTTCTTCCACACTTAGGATGAGGGTTTCGAAGCAAAGCTCGTGTTCTTATTGACATAGAGTCCTGTTTTTCAAGCAGCCGCCATTTATCGCTTTACTTCTCGGCTTCTAGTTTATCTTTTCTAGTTTATTTTTCCTTTTTGTTTCGCACACACATTATTTCAATGTAATATTATTTATATTTCATTTCCTTGCTTTATCTATTCTTTACTATGTCTGGCTAAACATCTTAGGCAAAGGTTAAGGGTACAGGTGTAGAAAGCATGTACTAAGGAAGTTCTTAATTAAAGCATATTGAATTAGAGACTTAATTAAATAGTGAATGTTGACCGATCATCCACATGAACTAGTAAGTTATAATTCGGAAGAAAAGATAACTTAAGTCTAATTCACATGTTCAGTAGGTTAGTGTAAGTCTTTACACATTTAAAAAGAGTTTAGGAATAAACGTTCTACTATTGCATGCGGCACACTATTTAGAAAGCTACCCTGATTCGCGGCAGGAGTCGGAGTTAACATGAACGAATGCAGAAGAAAACATTTAGTTTAAGTGAAGTATGGCGATTACTACTTACCGCTAATTACCCTTGGAATTACTAGACACTTCCAGTAACCTTAACCCGAGCCTTACTTAGTTAATTTTGCATTTAGAACAAAGCCAAAATGCCAACACCATTATTTTTACTTCCTTGCACGACTCTTAGATTAATTCACTAATTATAGACATCAATCCCTACGAAGAACGATAAAATATAAATACTTATCACTTGCTGCATACTCGACGGCGTATACTTACGTACTAATACGATTCAAAGCATAGAAATTAGTTTCACACTTCGAATTAACCATTAGTTTATTTATACTACACCAAAATAATCGCATCACATACCATGTGGATGATTTCTTTCTTTCTTTAGAGGAATCACCAGATCCCCCGACGAGAGAGACGATGTCAGCATCCGAACTAGACCCGTTTGACAAACTTGCTCTATTAGGACAACTGTTTCTCATGTGACCAGATTGTCCACATTCTAATAACCTCTCTTTTACACAAAGTTTTTCTTCTTCTTCTTCTAATTGGCAGCTACCAGTGCTGAATTCTCTTGTGCAGTACACTCATCACTCTTCAGCCTTCTTTCTTTTGATAGAAGTTTGCTAGTAGCCTCTGTAAAGTTTAAAGACTCTTTTTCATACATTTAGATTGACTTCATATGTTCATAAAAAAAAGGAAAGTGACAAGATATGCTTCAGTGTCTTATCCTCGTTCTCTATCTTAACACCAATCACCTCTAGCTCAGAGACAATGTCATTGAGAACACTTAGATGATTTGGTATTTTTGTACCTTTCTTCATTCCCAGCATGTAAAATTGCTCCTTCAAGTAAAGCTGATTAGAAATGCTCTGTAATGGCCCAGGTTTTTCATTCTGGTCTCTCAGGTATGTTTCTTGGTTAATTCTGTTGTTTCATTGGGTCGTTAGGGTAGTTTTAGCCTTTAGGGGCATTTTGGTAATTTTACCCTAGGGTCGGTCTGGTAATTTAGTGAGTTTCAGGGTCGTTCTTGCATTTTGCTGAGATCAGGGCTGTTATTGTGATTTACAGGGCATTAGGGTAGTTTTGTAGTTTGAAAGGGAAAGGGGCTTGTTTTGAAAAAAGGGATTTATGTTTTAAAAGACTAATTAAAAGAGGAAAAGAAAAAGGCTTTTGTGTTTTGATCGATCAAAAATTTTAGAGCCCCAAAATTCCTTCCTCTCCATCGATCTCCCTTTTCTTCTTCTCCTTCGCCGAGAGCACCAATCCACTACCCCATTGCCATCGCCGATCACCTTTGTAGCCACCGAGGCACCCGCACGCATTTCTGTCGAGCAGCCACGCACCAAGCCGTTTTGCCTACAGCGCAGCCTCGTTGCCGTCCCTTCTCCATCCACAGACATGTATGCCCCAGACCGCATCGCTTCCCAACCGATCGCCCACGCGATCGCCAGCCACATGCCTGCTCACCCACTCGCTCGCACATGCCACAAAGCCTTGCTGCCGCAGCGACACACCCAGCCGAGAAGCTTTGTTGTCGAGCCTTTCCTTTGTTTTGGTAACACCTGTTTTCCAAGCCTTGTTGCTTTTAGATGCCTAGATTTATAGTAGCTGTTTATATATTAATTACTTGCTTATTATTACTGTGGTCTAGGTTGTTTATTCGTGTTGGTTTTGCAGCTCAAGGAGCATACATATTTAGCTGTATGTATCTATTTTCAGATAAGGATTTCTTGTCCGACTTGTGTGGACCCTGTGCTTGCCATTGATGGTTTCCTGGTTGTTTGTTACTGCTTAATGAACATGTTAGTGGATAGGTTCTTGCTTGTTTGTTATTGCTTAATGAACATGTTAATGGATAGGCTCTTGTTTTGCTGGTTTCTGTTGTATGAGCATGTGTTAATGGATAGGTTTGCTGTAACTTATCTGATAGGACCTGACATGTAGATCGTTGTACCCTATATTGTACTATTTCGATTGCGGTGGCTGTTATGTTATATGTTGATTATTGGTATTCTGATAGACCTAGTGTGCAATACTGATGTTGGTACTCTGTTAGATCTAGGGTTCATTACTCTTAGCTAGTTCCTGTCAAGTTGTCATCATCTAGAGGCTGAGAGTGGACCAACGTACGTGTCCCCACCAGTCGAGTTTATGAGGATAGATTTCTCACCTCCGACAGCCGGGCGTGGAGTAGCTACCACTCCGATAGAAGCCTAGTCTGTGGCCTGCTAGAGCCGGGTCCTTTTCTTGGTTAAAGCCTACCTTAGGACGCTTTAGCTTCAGGCGTTAGTGTGAATAAGTTACCACAGTAGGGTGCCGAGGGCCTCCCACCTACTGTGGATCAGTGGACACCTTTCTGAGTCTTAAGCATGCGTACCTAGACCGATATAGTTTGTGTAGGTCTACATTTATCCAGTTTACAGCAGCATGTGGTGTGCCTGTATTCGCATTAGATGGCAAGAGGAGAGCTCCCTAAGGCTAGTGTGTCAATACACCCTTCCATTCAGTTTAGAGCCAGACACTTGGGTACTCTCCCAAGTGTCCAGGATTAGCATAGTGAGCTGATCATTTTAGCCGAG